>CM055899.1:50564519-50864519 GCA_029582155.1 Panopea generosa | reverse complement strand
CTGTACTGTTTACTAACAATGTAAACCATATTAATTTCCAGTATATTGTCCAGTAAATTTTGTCAGTATGATCAATGTCCAAACTTACTCTAACGGTCACAAGCAATGTTAAGCCATATTAATCTCCAGTATCTTGTCAGTTTGATCAGTGTCTTAACTAACTGTACCATTTACTAACAATGTAAACCACTCTTATTAATCTTAATTATCGTGTCAGTCATACTGATTAGTGTCTGAACTAACTCTACCGTTTACAAACAATGTTAACCCATATTAATCTACAATATTTTGTCAGTATGATCAATGTCCAAATTTACTGTACCGGTCACAAGCAATGTAAAGCCATATTAATCTCCAGTATTTTGTCAGACTGATCAGTGTCTAAACTAAAAGTACCGTTTACATTCAATGTAAATCCATATTAATATCCTGTATCTATTTCAGACTGATCAGTTTCTAAACTAACTGTACAGTTTACAAACAATGTAAACCCATATTATTCTCCAGTATCTTGTAAGTCTGATCAGTGTCTAAACTAAAAGTACTGATAACAATCAAAGTTAACCCATAATAATCTCCAGTATCGTTTTAGTCTGATCATTGTCAAAACTCTACAGATTACAAACAAGGTAAAGCCATATTATTCTACAGTATCGTGTTAGTCTGATCATTGTCTAAACTAACTGTACCATTTACAAACAATGTATACCCATATTAATCTCAAGTATATTGTCAGAATTATAAGATTCTAATTTCTCTCTACAGCTTACAAACAATGTAAACCCATATTAATATCCGGTATCTTGTCAGTCACATCAGTGTCTAAACGAAAAGTACCGTTTACAATCAATGTAAACACATATTAATCTCCAGTATATTGTCAGATTGGTCAGTGTCTAAACTAACTGTACAGTTTACAGACAAAGTAAACCCGTGATAGGCTCCAATATTTGTCAGTCACATCAGTGTCTCACCAAACTGTACAGTTTACAAACAATGTAAACCAATATTAATCTTCATTTTCTTGTCAGTTTGATCAGTGTCTAAACTAATTATACCGTTTACAAACAAAGTAAATCCATATTAATCTCCATTTTCTTGTTAGTTCTTTCAATGTCTAAACTTACTTTACCGTTTACAAACAATGTCAACCCATATTAATCTCAATTATCTTATCAGTCTGATCAGGGTCTAAACAAACTGTACCGTTGAAAAACAATGTAAACCCATATTAATCTGAAGTATCTTGTTAGTATGATCAGTGTCAAAACGTACTGTACAGTTTACAAACAAGATAAAGCCATATTATTCTACAGTATCTTGCTAGTCTGATCAGTGTCTAAACTAACTGTACCACTTACAAACAATTTAAACCGTTATTAATCTCAATTATCTCGTCAGTCGTATAAGTTTCTAATTTCACTTTACAGCTTACAGACAATGTAAACCCATATTAATCTCCAGTGTTTTGTTAGTTTGATCAGTGTCTAAACTTACTGTACAGTTTACAAACAATGTAAACCTATATCAATATCCAGTTTCTTATTAGTCTGGTAAGTGTCTAAACTAATTGTACCGTTTACAAACAATATAAAGCCATATTAATCTCCAGTATAATGCCAGTCTTATCAGTGTCTAAACTAACTGTACCGTTAGAAAACAATGTCAATCCATATTAATCTCCAGTACTTTGTATAAACAGACAGTGTCCAAACCTATTGATACGTTTACAAACAATGTATACCCATATTAATATCCAGTTTCTTATCAGTCTGATAAGTGTCTAAACTAAAAGTACTGTTTACAAACAATGCAAACCCATATCAATCTCCAGTATCCTGTCAGTCCGATCTCAATCTCAAGTATTTTGTCAGTGTCTAAACTAAATGAACCGTTTACAAACAATGTAAACCGATATTAATCTCCAATATCTTGTCAGTTTTATCTTTGTCTGAACTTACTGTACAGTTTACAATTACTGTTAACCCACATTAATCTTAAGTATCTTGTCAGTCTGAGAAGTGTCTAAATTAACTGCACCGTTTACAAACAGTTTTAACCCATATTAATCTCCAGTATTTTGTCAGTATGATCAGTGTCCAAACTTACTGTACCTTTTACAAACCCATAATAATCGCAAATATCTTGTCAGTCTGATCAGTGTCTGAACTAACTCTACAGTTCCCAAACAATAGTAACCTATATAAATATCCATTACCTTCTCAGTCTTCTCAGTGTTTAAACTAACTGTACTGTTAACAAACAATGTAAACCCATATTAATCTCCAGTATTTTGTCAGTATGATCAGGGTCTACACTAACTGTACAGTTTACAAACAATGTAAACCTATATCAATATCCAGTTTCTTATTAGTCTGGTAAGTGTCTAAACTAATTGTACCGTTTACAAACAATATAAAGCCATATTAATCTCCAGTATAATGCCAGTCTCATCAGTGTCTAAACTAACTGTACCGTTAGAAAACAATGTCAATCCATATTAATCTCCAGTACTTTGTATAAACAGACAGTGTCCAAACCTATTGATACGTTTACAAACAATGTATACCCATATTAATATCCAGTTTCTTATCAGTCTAATAAGTGTCTAAACTAAAAGTACTGTTTACAAACAATGCAAACCCATATCAATCTCCAGTATCCTGTCAGTCCGATCTCAATCTCAAGTATTTTGTCAGTGTATAAACTAAATGAACCGTTTACAAACAATGTAAACCGATATTAATCTCAAGTATCTTATCAGTCCGATCTCAATCTCAAGTATTTTGCCAGACTTATCAGTGTTTAAGCTTACTGTACTGTTAACAAACAATGTAAACCGATATTAATATCAAGTATCTTATCAGCCCGATCTCAATCTCAAGTATTTTGCCAGATTTATCAGTGTTTAAGCTTACTGTACTGTTAACAAACAATGTAAACCCATATTAATATCAAAGATCTTGTCAGTCTTATCATTGTCTAAACTAACTATACCGTTAACAAACAATGGTAACCCATATTAATATCAAGTATCATGTCAGTGTGATCAGTGTCTAAAATAACTGTACCGTTTACAATCAATGTAAATCCATATTAATCTCCAATATCTTGTCAGACTGATCAGTGTCTAAACTAAGTGTACCATTTACAAACAATGTTAACCAATATTAATCTCCGGTATCTTGTTATTCTGATCAGTGTCTAAACTAACTGTACCGTTTACAAACAATGTTAACCAGCAAAAATATCCAGTATCTTGTTTGTCTGATCATTGTTTAACTAACTGTACCGTTTACAAACAATATAAATACATATAAATATCAGGTATCTTGTCAGTCTGATTAGTGTCTAAAATAACTGTACCGTTTACAATCAATGTAAATCCATATTAATCTCCACTTTCTTGTCAGTCTGATCATCGTCTAAATTATTTGTACCGTTTACAAACAATGTTAACCCATTTTAATCTCCAGTATCTTGTCAGTCTGATCAGTGTCTAACAACTGTACCGTTTACAAACAATGTAAACCCATATTAATATCAAGTATCTTGTAAGTCTGGTCAATTTCTAAACTAACTGTACCTTTAACAAACATTGTAAACCTATAATAATCTTCAGTTTCTTGTCAGTCTAATCAGTGACTAAACTAACTGTACCGTTTTCAAAAAGTTTAAACCCATATTATTCTGAAGTATCTTGTCAGTCTGATCAGTATCTAAGCTAACTGTAAAGTTTACAAACAATGTAAACCCTTATTAATATCCGATATCTTGCTTGTCTGATCACTGTCTAAACTAACTGTGCTGTTTACAATCAATGTAAACCCATATAAATATCTAGTATAGTGTCAGTCTGATTAGTGTCTAAACTAACTGTACCAATTACAAACAATTTAAACCCTTATTAATCTCAAATATCTTGTCAGTTTAATCAGTTTCTAATTTCACTGTACAGCTTACAACAATGCAAATCCATTTTAATCTCCAATAACTTGTAAGTCCAACCAGTGTCAAAACTTACTGTACCGTTTACTAACAAAGTAAACCCATATTATTCTCCAGCATCTTGTCAGTCGTATCAGTGTCTAAACTAACTGTACAGTGTACAAACAATGTAATCCCATGATAGCTTCAAATATGTATCAGTCTGATCAGTGTTTAGCCAAACTGTACAGTTTACAAACTATGTAAACCCATATTAATCTTCATTTTCTTGTCAGTCTGATCAGTGTCTAAACTAATTGTACGGTTTACAAACAATGTAAACCCATATAATTCTCCAGTTTCTTGTCAGATATACTAATGTCTAAACATACTGTACTCTTTACAAACAATTAAAACCCATATTAGCCTTAAGTATCTTGTCATTCTGAGCAGTGTCTAAACAAACTGTACCGTTTACAAACAAAGTAAACCCATATTAATGTCCAGTAATTTGTCAGTCTGATCAGTGTAATTGTCAGTGTTAATTGTACCATTTACAAACAATGTAAACCCTTATTTATCTCCAGATAATTGTCAGTCTGATCAGTGTCTAAACTAACTGGACCATTTACATACAATGTAAGATCATTTTAATTTCCAGTTTCTTGTCAGTGTGATAAGTGTCTAAACTAACTGCACTGTCTACAAACAATGTAAACCGTTATTAATCTCCAGTTTCTTATCAGTCTGATCAGTGTATAAACTAATGGCACAGTTTAGAAACAATTATAACCAATATTAATCTTAAGTATCTTGTCAGTCTGATCTGTGTCTTAACAAACTGTAACATTCACAAAAAATGTAAAACCATGTTAATCTCCAGTATCTTGTCATTCAGATCAGTGTCTGAACTAACTGTATCTTTTACAAACAATGTAAACTAATATTAAAATCAAGTATCGTGTCAGTCTGATCAGTGTCTAAATTAACTGAACAGTTTACAAACAATGTAAGCCCATATTAATCCCCAGTATTTTTTCAGTTTGATCAGTGTCTCAACTAACAGTACCGTTTACAAACAATGTAAACCCATATTAATCTCAAGTATCTTGTTAGTCTGATCTGTGTCTAAACTAAATGTACCGTTTACAAACAATGTTAACCCATATTAATCCCCGGTATCTTGTCAGTCTGACCAGTGTCTAAACTAACAGTACCGTTTACAAATAATGTTAACCCATATTATTCTCAAGTATCTTGTCAGTCTGATCATCTTCTAAACTAACTGTACAGTTTACAAACAACGTTGACCCATATTAATCTCCAGTATCTTGTCAGTCTGATCATTGTCTTAACTAACTGTACAGTTTACAAACTATGTTAACACATATTAATCTCCTGTATCTTGTCAGTCTGATCTGTTTCGAAACTTACTGTACTAATATCAAGTATCTTGTCAGTCTAGTCATTGTCTTATCTAACTCTACCGTTTAAAAACAATGTTAACCAATATTAATCTCAAGTATATTGTTAGTCTGATCAGTGTCTAAATTAACTGTACCGTTTACAAACAATGGAAACCCATATTAATCTCCAGTGTTTTGTCATTCTGATCAGTGTCTAAAGTAACTGTACGTATTTCAAACAATGTAAATCCATATTAATCTCTAGTATCTAGTCATTCTGATCACTTTTCTAAACTAACTGTACCGTTTACAAACCATATAAACCCATAATAATTTCTATTATCTTGTCAGTCTGATCAGTGTCTAAACCAACTGTATCGTTTACAAACAATGTAAACCCATATTAATATCAAGTATCTTGTAAGTCTTATCAGTGTCTAAACTAACTGTACCGTTTACAATCAATGTGAACCTATATTAATGTCCAGTATTTTGACAGTCTGATCAGTGTCTAAACTCACTGTACCGTTTACAAACAATGTAAACTCATATTAATCTCCAGTTTCTTATCATTTTGATCGGTGTCTAAACTTAATGTACAGTCTACAAACAATGTAAACCCATATAAATATCCAGTACCTTGTCCCTATGATCAGTGTTTAATCTAACTGTACCGTTTACAAATAATGTAAACCCATATTATTCTCTGGTATCTTGTCATTCTGATCATTGTTTAAACTAACTTTACCGTTTACAAACAATGTAAACTCATATTAATTTCAAGTGTGTTGTCAGTCTGATCATTGTCTAAGCTAATTGTACCGTTTACAAACATTTTAAACCCATCTTTATCGGCAGTATTTTGTCAGTATGATCAGTGTCTAAACTTTCTTGATACAGTTTACACACAATGTAAACCCATATTAATGTCAAGTATCTCGTCAATCTTTTCAGTGTCTAAACTAACTGTACCATTTACAAACAATGTAAATCCATATAAATCTCCAATATTGTGTCATTCTGATCAGTGTCTAAACTAACTGTACCGTTTACAAACAATTTAAAATCATATTAATCTCCAGTGTCTTGTCAGTCTGATCAGTTTCTTAACTAACTGTACCGCTTACAAACATTGTAAATCCATAATAATATCCAGTATTTTGTCAGTCTGATCATTGTCTAAACTAACTGTAACGTTTACAAACAATGTAAACCCATATTAATCTCCAGTATCTTGTCAGTCTGATCAGTGTCTAAACTAACTGTACCGTTTACAAACAATGTAAACCCATGTTAATCTTACAACAACCACCAAATCCACCAAAAACATTTCTGAGATGACTGGTTTGCCAGACCAGTGTTTTATCATCAGCTGTTACTAGAACCACCAATTCCACCACAAATCTTTCTGAGATAACTGACGTGCAGGCCATTTTTTATCATCAGCTATTACTAGAACCACCAAATTCACCACAAACATTTCTGAGAAAACTGGTTTGCCAGGTACGTTTTTTTATCATCAGCTGTTACTAGAACCACCAATTCCACCGCCATTTTTCTGAGATAACTGATGTGTAGGCCATTTTTTATCATCAGCTATTACTAGAACCACCAAAACCACCACAAACATTTCTGAGAAAACTGGTTTGCCTGGTACGTTATTTTATCATCAGCTGTTACTAGAACCACCAATTCCACCACAATTTTTTCTGAGATAATTGATGTGCAGGCCATTTTTTATCATCATCCATTACTAGAACCACCAAATCCACCACAAACATTTCTGAGAAAACTGGTTTGCCAGGTACGTTATTTAATCATCAGCTTTTACTACAACCTATATACCAAACACAAACATAACTGTGATAACTGTTTTTCCAGGCCAGTTTTTTTATCATCAGCTATTACTAATCTATTACAACAACCACCATATCCACCACAAACATTTTATGCTTCAAACGTTCTTTAACATTTCATATTTCGGGTTCGTATGACGGATCATGCACATGTACATAACTATTTGTTCTGTATTATTTGTCTCTCAGCATATTGCAGAGACGGTGTCAACAATCGAAGTTTTTTTCGATCAAGTTCACTTGGGCTATTGAAACTAGACAGAGGTTCTGTCGGACCTACAGCCGTCAACACATTTCAGCTATTGATTTTACAAAAAGCAAATTGAATCTTGGAACATATGCGAGTCTTAATTTTATGCATCAAGCTTTCTTTAAAATTTCATCTTGCGTTTTTGTATGTGGTGCCATGCACATGTACCAAAATATTTGCTCTGTATTATTTGTCTCTCAGCATATTGCAGAAACAGTGTCAACAATCGAAGCTTTTTTGATCAAGTTCACATGGGCTTGTGAAACTAGACTAAGGTTCTGTTAGACCTTCAGCCGTTAACACATTCAAGCTATTGATTTTACACAAAGCAGATTGAATCTTAGAACATATACAAGTCTACATTTTATACATCAACATTTATTTAAAATTTCATCTTTCGGGTTTGTATGAGGGATCGTGTACATGTACCATAATATTTGCTCTGCATTATTTGTCTCAGCTTATTGCAGAGACAGTGTCAACAATCGAAGTTTTTACGATCAAAATCACTTGGGCTAGTGAAACTAGACTGAGGTTCTGTCGTACCTTCAGCCATCAACACTTTTCATCTATTGATTTTACACAAAGATAATTGTTTCTTCCAAAGATAATTGTTTCTTCGAGTATATGCACTTCTCTATTCGATGCATCAATCTTTTTATAAAATCTCATCTTTTCATTTTCGGGTTAGTACATGCATGAGGAATCTTGCACATGTACCAAAATATTTGCTATGTATTGTTTGTCTCTCAGCATATTGCAGAGACAGTGTCAACAATCGAAGTTGTTTCGATCAAGTTCACTTGGGCTAGTGAAACTTGACTGAGGTTCTGTCGGACCTACAGCCGTCAACATATTCCAGCTATAGATATTACACAAAGCAAATTGAATATTGGATCATATACAAGTCTTCATTTTACGCATCAATCTTTCTTCAAATGTCATCTTTCGGGTTTGTACGAGGAATCATGCACATGTACCAAAATAGTTGCTCTGTGTTATTTGTCTCTCAGCATATTGCAGAGACGGTGTCAACAATCAAAGTTTTTTTTCGATCAAGTTCACTTGGGCTTGTGAAACTAGACTGAGGTTCTGTCGGACCTACAGCCGTCAACACATCCAGCTATTGATTTTACACAAAGCAAATTAATCTTAGTAAATATACAAGTCTCCATTTTATGCAGTATTTTCTTTCTTTAAAATTTCATCTTTTCATTTTCTGCTTTGTATACGGGATCATGCACATATACTAAAATATTCACTCTGTATTTTTCGTCTCTAAGCATATTGCAGAGACAGTGTCATCAATCGAATAGTTTTCGATCAAGTTTAATTGGGCTAGTGAAACTAGACTAAGGTTCTGTTGAACCTACAGCCGTCAACACATTTCAGTTATTGATTTTACACAAAGCAAATTGAATCTTAGAACATATACAAGTCTCCATTTTATGCTTCGACCTTTCTTATATTTTTTTATCTTTCGGGTTTGAATAAGGAAACCTGTACATGTACCAAAATATCTGCTCTCTATTATTTGTCTCTGAATATATTGCAGGGACAGTGTCAACAATCAAATTTTAGTAAATTTAGACTAAGATTCTGTCAAACCTACAGCCGTCAACACATTCCACTAATTGATTTCACAAAGCAAATTGAATCTTAGAACATATACAAGTCTCCATTTTGTGCATCAACCGTTCTCATTCTGCTCTTTCTTTTGCGCTGTACTGCTGTTGGCCACTACCTGTACTTTCAATAATGATGATCCATCTCAAAATTGTGGCAGTGTTCACCCCTGCACCACGATGAGGTCCAGCACATCCGACTTTGGCAGGGGACACACTCATGTTATGTTATAAGAAAAGATGCTATAGTTATATGACCATGAGAGATAGTCATGTTATAAGAAAAAGAAACTATAGTTACACAACATGTCGCTATTAATAATGACCAAAACAGTCGAAAATATGCTTTTTCTCAGCTTTTTAAAATATGTGCTTTGTGTGATTTGATTTGTCTCATAATATTTTTCAGAGACAGTGTCAACAATCGAAGTTTATAGAATCAAGTTCACTTGGGGTAGTGAAATTAGACTGTATGGTTCTGTCAGACCTACACACAACCATTGACACATTCCAGTAAAAATGTCACACTCAGGGCAAATTATAACTTAGCACATTTATGTCTCCATTTTATGCAATAACCTTTCTTTATGCTTAAACCTTTCTTTGTAAATATACAACTCCATTTTATGCAATTACTTTTCTTTATGCTTAAACCTTTCTTTGTAAATTTACAAATTTCAATTTTATGCATCATTTATATATCATTGTATATCTTTTTATGTATCTTTTATGTATCTTTTTTAATAAGCAAAGTATAGTATCGTATCATAAATTTTATCTTTCGGATTCTTCTTGTATCTTATCATTAACTAGCAAAATGTAGTATCTTATCTTAACAAGCAAAGTGTAGTATCGTATCATTTACATGCAAAGTGTAGTATTGTATTATTCTTCATTAATATACATCCAATATCCTTCTTCTTCTTCTTCTTTATTCTTCTTCTTCTTCATCTTCTTCTTCATCATACTACTTACTACTACTTACTTCTGCTACTATAACCTACATCTACTTCTACAATATATTTATAAAACAAAAATAATACTAAATACTTTTTCTTTTTTTTTTTTTGGTTAGTAACATAATATAACAATATCAATATAAAACCTACAAGTACTATTGAATGTACTTTATATAGACAGCCTCTCTGAGCGATGGTCTCCCTGACCTAAATTAGGGAGTATCGCAAACACAAGCCTCATACAAGATCAGGCCTCATATACAAGGTAGACCTTACCTATCCAATCTAGTAAGATAGCCTGTCTTGACTGCGGGCTACCCGATCCGACCTGGTACGAACCTCCAAAGGAGCGTTCAGTACAGGTTCCTCAACTCTCCTAAAAGGGACATCGGTGTACTGGACAGGTAGTTTAGGCACTGTGCCAGAGCGTCTCACAGGCAGGGTCGGGAGCACGACAGGGGTCGGGAGTACCGAACAAACAGGTGCCTTACAAGGTACACCATACCTAGCTGCTAGAAAGGTATCAACGGCAATCTGAAAAGAGAAAACAGAATATTGTTAAGAGAGCTTCTATACAAAAGTTTACTGTATGATCAATTGTAAAACAAACTAAATGTACTATTTACAAACAATATTAACCCATAATAACCTCAAACAGTTGGCAGTCTGCTTAATGTCTAAATATCAACTAACTACTATTTACAAACAATGTTAGCCCATAGTAATTTCAAACAGTTGGAAGTCAGATCAGTGTCTAAACATTAACTAACTGTTCTATTTACAAACAATGTAAAAACATAATAACCTCTTACAGTTGGCAGTCTTATCAGTGTGTAAACATAAACTAACTGTACTATTTACATACAATGTAAACCCATGATAGCCTCCAATAGTTGTCATTCTGATCAGTATCTAAACTAACTGTACCGTTTGCAAACAATGTAAACCCAAGAGAGCCTCAAATAGTTGTCAGTCTGATCAACGTCTAAACATATTGTACCGTTTACAAACAATGTAAATAAATAGTAATCTCAAATATCTTGCCAGTCTACTCAGTGTCTGAACTAACTGTATAGTTTACAAACAATGTAATCCCATATTAATATTCAGTATCTTGTCAGTATTATCAGTATCTAAACTAACTGTACCGTTCACAAACAATGCAAACCCATATTAATCTCAAATATCTTGCCAGGCTGATCAGTGTCTGAACTAAATGTACAGTTTAAAAACAATGTAAACCCATATAAATCTCCAGTATCTTGTCAGTTTGATCAGTATATAAACGAACTGTACCGTTAACAAACAATGCAAACACATATTAATCAATAAGTATCTTGGCAGTTTGATCAGTGTCTAAACTAACTGTACAGATTACAAATAATTTTAATCCACTTTAATCTACAATATCTTGTCAGTTAGATCAGTGTATAAACTAAGTGTACCGTTTACAATGTTAACCTATAGTAATCTCAAATATATTGTCAGTCTGATCAGTGTCTGAACTAAATGTACCGTTTACAAACAATGTAAACCCACATATATCTCAAGTATCTTGTCAGTATGATCAGTATCTAGACTAACTGTATTGTTAACAAATAATGTAAACCCATATTAATCTCCAGTATCTTGTCAGTCTGACAAGTGTCTAAACTTACAGTACAGTTTACAAACAATGTAAACCCATATAATCTCCGGTATCTTGTCAGTCAGATCAGTGTTTAAACTAACAGTACCGTTTGCAAACAATGTAAATCCGTAATAATCTCAAATATCTTGTCAGTCTTATCAGTGTTTAAACTAACTGTACCGTTTGCAAACAATGTAAATCCGTAATAATCTCAAATATCTTGTCAGTCTTATCAGTGTCTAAACTAACTGTACTGTTAACAATCAATGTTTACCCATATTAATCTCCAGTATCGTGTTAGTCTGATCAGTGTCTAAACTAAAAGTACTGTTAACAATCAATGTTTACCCATATTAATCTCCAGTATCGTGTTAGTCTGATCAGTGTCAAAACTCACTGGACAGATTACAAACAAGGTAAAGCCATATTATTTTAAACGATCTTGTTAGTCTGATCATTGTCTAAACTTACTGTACCATTTACAAACAATGTAAACTCTTATTAATATCAATTATCTTGTCAGAATTATAAGTTTCTAATTTCACTTTACAGCTTACAAACAATGTAAACCCATATTATTCTCCAGTATCTTGTCAGTCTTATCAGTGTTCAAACTAACTGTACCGTTAACAATCAATGTAAACACATTTTAACCTCAAGTATCTTGCCAGTCTTATCAGTGTCTAAACTAACTGTACAGTTGACAAACAATGTAAACCCATGATAGCCTCAAATATGTGTCAGTCTGATCAGTGTCTAAATTAATTGTACAGTTTACAAACAATGTAAACCCATATTGATATCTTTTCAGTTCTATCTAAGTCTTAACTTAATGTACCTTTTACAAACAATGTAAACCCATATTAATCATCGCAATCATCATCAATATCAACTTCATCATAATAATGTATTATCATTAAATATCTCTCACTGGTAATGTCGAAGGTTCGAGCCAATTGTGGTCCAAATACTTAACTTCATAGATAGTGTTTGTTATTTGCAGCATGACAGTGGTCCTGTGCCTATTTATGTGCTTGGGGACTACACACATACATAAAAGTTGGATACTTTATATAACCTGTAATGTGTTGTAAATGGTGTTCAACTCAACTCTATAAATTACTGTGTATGAATATACTTTCCTTATCACATCAAAGTAAACATAATACTTCAAATGTTTTATATACAAATAATAACTATCATTTACAGATACATGTACAGTAGTATTGAATGATTGTGGAGGCAAGTGTAGGAAATACTATAGTTGATATGAAATAAAATCAAATGAAGTAAGAGATAGTAACACAATTATACCTACAATCATTTGCTTTATCCAGGTTGTTCCATCTACCATCTTATCTCCATCTCCAATCTCATCCATCCTGTCCATATCCATCTCCAATATATTAGATCCTGTCTCATCTCCATCTCCAGTACCACCAATGCCATCGTCAACATTACCTGATACTTCATCAACATTATCATCATCAATATCATCACAATCATCATCAATATCAATATCACATTATCATCATAAATTATCTTTTAATATCTCTCACTGGTAAAGTCGTAGTTTGGAGCTAATTGTGGTCCAAAGACTTTACTTCACATAGTTTGCTCGTTACTTGCAGAATGATAGTGGTCCTGTGCCCCAATACATAAAAGTTGGATACCATATATAACCTGTAATTTGTTGTAAATGGTGTTCAACTCAACTCAATAAAATACTCTGTATGGATTTACTTAGTCTTTCTCATCAAAGTAAAGAAAATACTTCAAACGTTCTATATATAAATCATAACTATCATTTAAAGATGAATATGCAAGTGTATTGAATGATTGTGCAGGCAAGTATAAGAAATTCTATAGTTTACATGAAATACAATCAAATGAAATATGAGATATTAAGATAATTATACATTCAATCATTTGCTTTATCCAGGTTATTCAATCTACCATCTTCTCTCCATCTACAATCTCATCCATTCTGTCCATATCTTTCTCCAATATCATCCATCCTGTCTCATCTCCATCTCCAGTAGCACCAATGCCATAATTAACATAAACTGATACTTCCTCAACAATATCATCATCAATATCAACATCATCATCTTAACAAATTATCATTAAATATCTCTCACTGGTAAAGTCGTAGATTCGAGCCAATTGTGGCCCAAATACTTTACTTCAGATAGTTGGCTTGTTACTTGCAGCATGACAGTGGTCCGGTGCCGATTTATGTGCTTGGGGACTGTCCCCATACATAAAAGTTGGATACCATATACAACCTGTAATGTGTTGTAAATGGTGTTCAACTCAACTCAATAAATTACTGTGTATGAATGTACTTGATCACCTCAAAGTAAACAAAATACTTACATGTTTTATATATAAATCATTAATATCATTTACAGATAAATGTACAATTGTATTGAATGATTGTGGAGGCAAGTGTAGGAAATACTATAGTTTATAGGAAATAAAACCAAATGAAGTATGAGATAGTATCACAATTATACCTACAATCATTTGCTTTATCCAGGTTGTTCCATCTTCCATCGTATCTCTAACTCCAATCTCATCCACCCTGTCCATATCCATCTCCAATATATTAGATCCTGTCTCATCTCCATCTCCAGTACCACCAATGCCATCGTTATCATTACCTGATACTTCCTCAACATTATCATCATCAATATCATAAAAATCACCATCAATATCAACATTATCATCATCATAATTTATCACTAAATATCTTTCAATGGTAAAGTATTAGGTTCGAGCCAATTGTGGTCCGAAGACTTTACTTGAGATAGTTGGCTTGTTACTTGCAAAATGACTGTGGTCCTGTGCCGATTTATGTGCTTGGGGACTGCCCCCGTACATAAAAGTTGGATACCATATGTCATCTGTAATGTGTTGTAAATGGTATTCAACTCAACTCAATAAAATACTCTGTATGGATTTACTTAGTCTATCTCATCAACGTAAAGAAAATACTTCAAACGATATATATATAAATCATACATGTAACTATCATTAACAGACATATATGCAAGTGTATTGAACGATTGTGGAGGCAAGTGTAGGAAATACTATAGTTTATATGAAATAAAATCAAATGAATATGAGATAATAACACAATTATACATACAATCATTTGCTTTATCCAGGTTGTTCCATCAACCATCTTATCTCCATCTCCAATCTCACCCATACTGTCCATATCCTTCTTCAATATATTAGATCCTGTCTCATCTGCATCTCCAGTACCACCAATACCATCGTTAACATTACCTGATACTTCCTAAACATTATCATCATCAATATCATCAAAATTATCATTAATATCAATATCATTGTCATCATAAATTATCACTTAATATCTCTCACTGGTAAAGTCGTAGGTTCGAGCCAATTGTGGTCCAAAGTCTTTACTTCAAATAGTTTGCTTGTTACTTGCAGAATGACAGTGGTCCTGTGCCGACTGATGTGCTTGGGGACTGCCCCCATACATAAAAGTTGGATACCATATATAACCTGTAATGTGTTGTTAATGGTGATCAATTCAACTCAATAAATTACTGTCTATGAATTTACTTTCTCTATCACATCAAAGTAAACAAAATACTTCAAACGTTTTATATATCAATCATAAATATCATTTACAGATAAATGTACAATTGTACTGAATAATTGTGGAGGTAAGTGTAGGAAATACTATAGTTGATATGAAATAAAATCAAATGACGTATGAGATAGTAACACAATTATACCTACAATCATTTGCTTTATCCAGGTTGTTCCATAGACCATCTTACCACCAACTCCAATCTTATCCATCCTGTCCATATCCATCTCCAATATATTAGATTCTATCTCATATCCATCTCCAGTACCACCAATGCAACCATTAACATAACCTGATACTTCCTCAACATTATCATCATCAATATCATAGAAATCATCATCAATATCAACATTATCATCGTCAATATCATAAGAATCATCATCAATATCAATATCATCATTATCATAAATAATCACTAAATATCTCTCACTGGTAAAGTCGTTGGTTCGAGCCAATTGTGCTCCAAAGACTTTACTTTAGATAGTTTGCTTGTTACTTGCAGAATGAAAGTGGTCCTGGCCGATTTATGTGCTTGGGCACTGCCCCAATACATTAAAGTTGGATGCCATATATAACCTGTAATGTGTTTTAAATGGTGTTCAACTCAACTCAATAAATTACTGTATATGAATTTACATTCTCTATCACATCACAGTAAACAAAATACTTCAAAAGTTTTATATATCAATCATAACTATCATTTACAGATAAATGTACAATTGTATCGAATAATTGTGGAGGCAAGAGTAGGAAATACTATAGTTTATATGAAATAAAATCAAATGAAGTATGAGATAGTAACACAATTATACCTACAATCATTTGCTTTATCCAGGTTGTTCCATCTACCATCTTATCTCTATCTCAAATCTCATCCACCCTGTCCATATCCATCTACAATATATTAGATCCTGTCTCATCTCCATCTCCAGTACCACCAATGCCATCGTTAACATTACCTGATACTTCCTCAACATTATCATCATCAATATCATAAAAATCACCATCAATATCAACATCATCATCATCATAAATTATCACTAAATATCTCTCACTGGTAAAGTTGTAAGTTCGTGACAAATGTAGTCCAAAGTCTTTACTTGAGATAGTTGGCTTGTTACTTGCTAAATGACTGTGGTCGTGTGCCGATTTATGTGCTTGGAGACTGCCCCAATACATAACAGTTGGATACCATATATAATCTGTAATGTGTTGTAAATGGTGTTCAACTCAACTCAATAAAATACTCTGTATGGATTTACTTAGTCTATCTCATCAAAGTAAAGAAAATACTTCAAACGATTTATATATAAATCATAACTATCATTTACAGACATATATGCAAGTGTATTGAATGATTGTGGAGGCAAGTGTAGGAAATACTATAGTTTATATGAAATAAAATCAAATGAATCTTAGATAGTAACACAATTATACCTACAATCATTTGCTTTATCCAGGTTGTTCCATCTACCATCCTATCTCCATCTCCAATCTCATCCATCCTGTCCATATCCATCTCCAATATATTAGATACTGTCTCATCTCCATCTCCAGTAACACCAATGTCATCGTTAACATTACCTGATACTTCCTCAACATTATCATCATCAATATCATCACAATCATCATCAATATCAATACATGTATCATCATATTAATAAATTATCACTTAATATCTCACACTGGTAAAGTCGTAGATTCTAGCCAATTGTGGTCCAACTACTTTACTTCAGATAGTTTGCTTGTTACTTGCAGCATGACAGTGGTCCTGTGCCACATACATACAAGTTGGATACCATATATAAACTGTAATGTGTTGTAAATGGTGTTCAACTCAACTCAATAAAATACTCTGTATGGATTTACTTAGTCATCAATATCAACATCATCATCTTAATAAATTATCACTAAATATCTCTCACTGGTAAAGTCGTAGGTTCGAGCCAATTGTGGTCCAAATAAGTTACTTCAGATAGTTTGCTTGTTTCTTGCAGAATGACAGTGGTCCTGTGCCGATTTATGTCCTTAGGGACTGTCCCCATACATAAAAATTGGATACCATATATAACCTGTAATGTGTTGTAAATGGTGTTCAACTCAATTCAATAAATTACTGTGTATGAATTGACTTTCTCTATCACATCAAAGTAAACAAAATACTTCAAACGTTTTATATATCAATCATAACTATCATTTATAAATAAATGTACAATTGTATTGAATGATTGTGGACAAATACTTTACTTCAGATAGTTTGCTTGTTACTTGCAGAATGACAGTGGTTCAGTGCCGATTAGTGTGCTTGGGGACTGCCCCCATACATAAAAGTTGGATGCCATATATAATGTGTAATGTGTTGTTAATGGTGATCAACACAACTAAATAAAATACTCTGTATGGATTTACTTAGTCTATCTCATCAAAGTAAAGCAAATACTTCAAACGTTTTATATATAAATCATAACTATCAATTACTGACATATATGCAAGTGTATTGATAACTATGGAAGCAAATGTAGGAAATACTATAGTTTATATGAAATAAAAACAAATGAAGTATGAGATAGTAACACAATTATACCTACAATCATTTGCTTAATCCAGGTTGTTTTATCTACCATCTTATCTCCATCTCCAATCTCATCCATCATGTCCATATCCATCTCCAATATATTAGATATTGTCTCATCTCAATCTCCAGTACCACCAATGCCATCGTGAACATAACCATATACTTCCTCAACATTATCATCATCAATATCATAAAAATCATCATTAATATCAACATCATCATCATCATAAATTATCACTAAATATTCCTCACTGATAAAGTCGTATGTTCAAGCCAATTGTGGTCCAAAGACTTTACATGAGATAGTTTGATTGCTATTAGCAGAATGACAGTGGTCTTGTGCCGATTTATGTGCTTGGGGACTTTCTCCATACATAAAAGTTGGATACCATATATAACCTGTATTGTGTTGCAAATGGTGTTCAACTCAACTCAGTACAATACTCTGTATGGATTAACTTAGTCTATCTCATCAAAATAAACAAAATACTTCAAACATTTTATATATAAATCATAACTATCATTTACAAGTAAATATGCAAGTGTACTGAATGATTGTGCAGGCAAGTATAAGAAATACTATAGTTAACATGAAATACAATCAAATTAAATATGAGATATTAACATTATTATACCTACAATCATTTGCTTTATCCAGGTTATTCAATCAACCATCTTATCTCCATCTCCAATCTCATCCATCCTGTCCATCTCCATTTCCAATATCATCCATATTCTCTCATCTCCATCTCCAGTACAACCAATGCCATCGTTAACATTACCTGATATTTCCTCAACATTATCATAATCAATATCATCACAATCATCATCAATATCAATATCATCGTCTTAATAAATTATCACTTAATATCTCACACTGGTAAAGTCGTAAATTCGAGTCATTGTGAAACAACTACTTTACTTCAGATAGTTTGCTTGGTTCTTCCAGCATGACAGTGGTCCTGTGCCCCATACATAAAAGTTGGATACCATATATAACCTGTAATGTGTTGTAAATGATATTCAACTCAACTCAATAAAATACTCTGTATTGATTAACTTAGTCTATATCATCAAAGTAAAGAAAATACTTCAAACGATTTATATATAAATCATAACTATCATTTACAGATAAATATGGAAGTGTATTGAATGATTGTGCAGGCAAGTATAAGAAATACTATAGT
Source organism: Panopea generosa (assembly GCA_029582155.1). Taxonomy (NCBI): domain Eukaryota; kingdom Metazoa; phylum Mollusca; class Bivalvia; order Adapedonta; family Hiatellidae; genus Panopea; species Panopea generosa. The sequence goes on along the minus strand of CM055899.1, from coordinate 50,845,473 downwards.
TTACATGAAATACAATCAAATGAAATATGAGATATTGACATAATAATACCTACAATCATTTGCTTTAACCAGGTTATTCCATCTACCAACTTATATCCATCTGCAATCTCATCCATCCTGTCCATATCCATCTCCAATATATTACATCCTGTCTCATCTCCATCTCCAGTACCAACAATGCCATCGTTAATGTAACCTGATACTTCCTCAACATTATCATCATCAATATCATAAAAATCATCATCAATATCATGATGATCATCATCATAAATCATCACTAAATATCTCTCACTGGTAAAGTCGTAGATTCGAGCCAATTGTGGTCCAAAGACTTTACTTGAGATATATGGATTGTTACTTGCAGAATGGCAGTGGTCCTTTCGTCGATGTAAGTGCTTAAGGACTGCCTCAATATATAACCTGTCATGTTTTGTAAATGGTGTTCAACACAACTCAATAAAATACTCTGTATGGATTTACTTAGTCTATCTCCTCAAAGTAAAGAAAATACTTCACACGTTTTATATATAAATCATAACTATCATTTACACATAAATATGCAAGTGCATTGAATGATTTTACAGGCATGTAAATGAAATACTATAGTTTACATGAAATACAATCAAATGAAATATGAGATATTAACATAAATATACTTACAATCATTTGCTTTATCCAGGTTATTCAATCTACCATCTTATTTCCATCTCCAATCTCATCCATTCTGTCCATATCCATCGCAAATATCATCCATCCTGTCTCATCTCCATCTTCAGTACAACCAAAGCCATTATTAACATTACCTGATACTTCCTCAACATTATCATCATCAATATCATCACAATCATCATCAATATCAACATCATCATCTTAATAAATTATCACTTAATATCTCTCACTGGTAAAGTCATAGATTCGAGCCAATTGTGGTTCTAATAATTTACTTCAGATAGTTTGCTTGTTACTTGCAGAATGGCAGTGGTCCTGTGCCGATTTATGTCAATACATAAAAGTTGGATACCATATATAACCTGTAATGTGTTGTAAATGGTGTTCAACTCAACTCAATAAATTACTGTGTATGGATTTACTTTCTCTATCACATCAAAGTAAACAAAATACTTCAAACGTTTTATATATCAATCGTAACTATCATTTATTGATAAATGTACAATTGTATTGAATGATTGTGGAGGCAAGTGTAGGAAATACTATAGTTTAAATGAAATACAATCAAATGAAGTATGAGATAGTAACACAATTATAACTACAATAACTTTAATTCTCCAGGTTGTTCCATCTACCTTCTTATCTGCAACTCCAATCTCATCCATCCTGTCCATATCCATCTCCAATATATTACATCCTGTCTCATCTCCATCTCCAGTACCACCAATGCCATCGTTAACATTACCTGATACTTCCTCAACATTATCATCATCAATATCATACAAATCACCATCAATATCATCATCATCATAAATAATCACTATATATCTCCATCTGGTAAAGTCGTAGGTTCGAGCCAATTGTAGTCCAAAGACTTTACTTGAGATAATTTGCTTGTTAATTGCAAAATGACTGCTGTCCTGTGCCGAATTATGTGCTTGGGGACTACCCCAATACATAAAAGTTGGATGCCATATATAGTCAGTAATGTGTTGTAAATGGTGTTCAACACAACTCAATAGAATACTCTGTATGAATTTTCTTTCTCTTTCACATCAATGTAAAGAAAATACTTCAAACGTTTTAAATATTAATCATAACTATCATTTACAGATAAATGTACATTTGTATTGAATAATTGTGGAAGCAAGTGAAGGAAATACTATAGTTGATATGAAATAAAATCAAATGAAGTATGACATAGTAACACAATTATACATACAATCATTTGCTTTATCCAGCTTGTTCCATTTACAATCTTATCTCCATCTCCAGTCTCATCCATCTTGTCCATATCCATCTCCAATATATTTGATACTGTTTCATCTCCATCTCCAGTACAACCAATGTCACCGTTAACATTACCTGATACTTCCTCAACATTATCATCATCAATATCATAAAAATCATCATTAATATCAACATCATCATCATCATAAATTATCACTAAATATTTCTCACTGGTAAAGTCGTAGGTTCAAGCCAATTGTGGTCCAAAAACTTTACATGAGATAGTTTGATTGTTAATTGCATAATGACAGTGATCCAATGCCGATTTATGTGCTCTGGGACTGCCTCCATATATAAAAGTTGGATACTATATATAACCTGTATTGTGCTGTAAATGGTGTTCAACTCAACTCAATACACTACTCTGTATTGATTAACTTAATCTATCTCATCAAAGTAAACAAAATTATTTTATTTATAAACCATAACTATCATTTACAGATAATTATGCAAGTGTACTGAATGATTGTGCAGGCAAGTATAAGAAATACTATAGTTTATATGAAATAGAATCAAATAAAATATGAGATACTAACATTATTATACCAACAATCATTTGCTTTATCCAGGTTATTCAATCCACCATCTTATCTCCATCTCCAATCTCATCCATCCTGTCCATCTCCATCTCCAATATCATCCATACTCTCTCATCTCCATCTCCAGTACAACCAATGCCATCGTTAACATTACCTGATACTTCCTCAACATTATCATCATCAATATCATCACAATCATCATCAATATCAATATCATCATCTTAATAAATTATCACTTAATATCTCACACTGGTAAAGTCGTAGATTCGAACCAATTGTGGTCCAACTACTTTACTTCAGATAGTTTGCTTGTTACTTGCAGCATGACAGTGGTCCTGTGCCCCATACATAAAAGTTGGATACCATATATAACCTGTAATGTGTTGTAAATGGTGTTCAAATCAACTCAATAAAATACTCTGTATTGTTTAACTTAGTCTATCTCATCAAAGTAAAGAAAATACTTTAAACGATTTATATATAAATCATAGCTTTCATTTACAGATAAATATGGAAGTGTATTGAATGATTGCGCAGGCAAATATAAGAAATACTATAGTTTACATTAAATACAATCAAATGAAATATGAGATATTGACATAATAATACCTACAATCATTAGCTTTATCCAGGTTATTCCATCTACCATCTTATATCCATCTGCAATCTCATCCATCCTGTCCATATCTATCTCCAATATATTACATCCTGTCTCATCTCCATCTCCAGTACCAATAATGCCATCGTTAACATAACCTGATACTTCCTCAACATTATAATCATCAATATCATAAAAATCATCATCAATATCATGATGATCATCATCATAAATTATCACTAAATATCTCTCACTGGTAAAGTCGTAGGTTCGAGCCAATTGTGGTCAAAAGACTTTACTTGAGATATTTGGATTGTTACTTGCAGAATGGCAGTGGTCCTTTCGTCGATGTAAGTGCTTAGGGACTGCCTCCATACATAAAAGTTGGATATCATATATAACCTATAATGTGTTGTAAATGGTGTTCAACTCAACTCAATAAAATACTCTGTATGGATTTACTTAGTCTATTTCCTCAAAGTAAAGAAAATACTTCACACGTTTTATATATAAATAATAACTATCATTTACAGATAAATATGCAAGTGCATTGAATGAATGTACAGGCAAGTAAAAGAAATACTATAGTTTACATGAAATACAATCAAATGAAATATGAGATATTGACATAATAATACCTACAATCATTAGCTTTATCCAGGTTATTCCATCTACCATCTTATATCCATCTGCAATCTCATCCATCCTGTCCATATCTATCTCCAATATATTACATCCTGTCTCATCTCCATCTCCAGTACTAATAATGCCATCGTTAACATAACCTGATACTTCCTCAACATTATAATCATCAACATCATAAAAATCATCATCAATATCATTATAATCATCATCATAAATTATCACTAAATATCTCTCACTGGTAAAGTCGTAGGTTCGAGCCAATTGTGGTCAAAAGACTTTACTTGAGATATTTGGATTGTTACTTGCAGAATGGCAGTGGTCCTTTCGTCTATGTAAGTGCTTAGGGACTGCCTCCATACATAAAAGTTGGATATCATATATAACCTATAATGTGTTGTAAATGGTGTTCAACTCAACTCAATAAAATACTCTGTATGGATTTACTTAGTCTATCTCCTCAAAGTAAAGAAAATACTTCACACGTTTTATATATAAATAATAATTATCATTTACAGATAAATATGCAAGTGCATTGAATGAATGTACAGGCAAGTAAAAGAAATACTATACTTTACATGAAATACAATCAAATGAAATATGAGATGTTAACATAAATATACTGACAATCATTTGCTTTATCCAGGTTATTCAGTCTAACATCTTATCCCCATCTCCAATCTCATCCATTCTGTCTATTTCCATCGCCAATATCATCCATCCTGTCTCATCTCCATCTCCAGTACAACCAAAACCATCATTAACATTATCTGATACTTCCTCAACATTATCATCATCAATATCATCACAATCATCATCAATATCAACATCATCATCCTAATAAATTATCACTTAATATCTCTCACTGGTAAAGTCGTAGATTCGAGCCAATTGTGGTCCAAATAATTTACATCAGTTAGTTTGCTTGTTACTTGCAGAATGACAGTGGTCCTGTGCCGAATTATGTCCTTAGGGACTGTCCCAATACATAAAAGTTGGATACCATATATAACCTGTAATGTGTTGTAAATGGTGTTCAACTCAATTCAATAAATTACTGTGTATGAATTTACTTTCTCTATCACATCAAAGTAAACAAAATACTTCAAACGTTTTATATATCAATCATAACTATCATTTATAGATAAATGGACAATTGTATTGAATGATTGTGGAAGCAAGTGTAGGAAATACTATAGTTGATATGAAATAAAATCAAATGTAGTATGAGATAGTAACACAATTATACCTACAATCATTTGCTTTATCCAGGTTGTTCCATCTACCATCTTATCTCTATCTCCAATCTCATCCACCCTGTTCATATCCGTCTCCAATATATTAGATCCTGTCTCATCTACAGCTCCAGTACCACCAATGCCATCGTTAACATTACCTGATACTTCCTCAACATTATCATCATCAATATCATAAAAATCACCATCAATATAAACATCATCATCATCATAAATTATAACTAAATATCTCTCACTGGTAAAGTGGTAGGTTCGAGCCAAATGTGGTCCAAAGTCTTTACTTAAGATAGGTCATGTGCCGATTTTTGTGCTTGGGGACTGCCCCAATACATAACAGTTGGATCGCATATATAATCTGTAATGTGTTGTAAATGGTGTTCAACTCAACTCAATAAAATACTCTGTATGGATTTACTTAGTCTATCTCATCAAAGTAAAGAAAATACTTCAAACGATTTATATATAAATCATAACTATCATTTACAGACATATATGCAAGTGTATTGAATGATTGTGGAGGCAAGTGTAGGAAATACTATAGTTTATATGAAATAAAATCAAATGAATCTTAGAGAGTAACACAATTATACCTACAATCATTTGCTTTATCCAGGTTGTTCCATCTACCATCCTATCTCCATCCATTTCCAATCTCATCCATCCTGTCCATATCCTTCTTCAATATATTACATCCTGTCTCATCTCCATCTCCAGTACCACCGATGCCATCTAAACATAACCTGATACTTCCTCAACATTATCATCATTAATATCATAAAAATCACCATCAATATTAACATGATCATCATCATAAATAATCACTAAATATCTCTCACTGGTGAAGTCATAGGTTCGAGCCAATTGTGGTCAAATACTTTACTTCAGATAGTTGGCTTGTTACTTGCAGAATGACAGTGGTCCTGTGCCGATTAATGTGCTTGGGGACTGCCCCCATACATAAAAGTTGGATGCCATATATAACCTGTAATATGTTGTTAATGGTGATCAACTCAACTAAATAAAATACTCTGTATGGATTTACTTAGTCTATCTAGATATTGTCTCATCTCCATCTCCAGTACCACCAATGCCATCGTTAACATAACCTGATAATTCCTCAACATTATCATCATCAATATCATAAAAATCATCATTAATATCAACATCATCATCATCATAAATTATCACTAAATATTCCTCACTGATAAAGTCGTATGTTCAAGCCAATTGTGGTCCAAAGACTTTACATGAGATAGTTTGATTGTTATTTGCAGAATGACAGTGGTCTTGTGCCGATTTATGTGCTTGGGGACTTCCTCCATGCATAAAAGTTGGATACTATATATAACCTGTATTGTGTTGCAAATGGTGTTCAACTCAACTCAGTACAATACTCTGTATGGATTAACTTAGTCTATCTCATCAAAATAAACAAACTACTTCAAATGTTTAATATATAAATCAGAACTATCATTTACAAGTAAATATGCAAGTGTACTGAATGATTTTGCAGGCAAGTATAAGAAATACTATAGTTTACATGAAATACAATCAAATTAAATATCATCACAATCATCATCAATATCAACATCATCATCCTAATAAATTATCACTAAATATCTCTCACTGGTAAAGTCGTAGATTCGAGCCAATTGTGGTCCAAATAATTTACATCAGTTAGTTTGCTTGTTACTTGCAGAAAGACAGTGGTCCTGTGCCGAATTATGTCCTTGGGGACTGTCACAATACATAAAAGTTGGATACCATATATAACCTGTAACGTGTTGTAAATGGTGTTCAACTCAATTCAATAAATTACTGTGTATGAATTTACTTTCTCTATCACATCAAAGTAAACAAAATACTTCAAACGTTTTATATATCAATCATAACTATCATTTATTGATAAATGGACAATTGTATTGAATGATTGTGGAGGCAAGTGTAGGAAATACTATAGTTGATATCAAATACAATCAAATGTAGTATGAGATAGTAACACAATTATACCTACAATCATTTGCTTTATCCAGGTTGTTCCATCTACCATCTTATCTCTATCTCCAATCTCATCCGACCTGTCCATATCCATCTCCAATATATTAGATCCTGTCTCATCTCCAGCTCCAGTACCACCAATGCCATCGTTAACATAACCTGATCCCATATATAATCTGTAATGTGTTGTAAATGGTGTTCAACTCAACTCAATAAAATACTCTGTATGGATTTACTTAGTCTATCTCATCAAAGTAAAGACAATATTTCAAACGATTTATATATAAATCATAACTATCATTTACAGACATATATGCAAGTGTATTGAATGATTGTGGAGGCAAGTGTAGGAAATACTATAGTTTATATGAAATAAAATCAAATGAATCTTAGAGAGTAACACAATTATACCTACAATCATTTGCTTTATCCAGGTTGTTCCATCTACCATCCTATCTCCATCTCCAATCTCATCCATCCTGTCCATATCCTTCTTCAATATATTACATCCTGTCTCATCTCCATCCACAGTACCAACAATGCCATCTTAACATTACCTGATACTTCCTCAACATTATCATCATTAATATCATAACAATCACCATCAATATTAAGATCATCATCATCATAAATAATCACTTAATATCTCTCACTGGTAAAGTCAAAGGTTTGAGCCATTTGTGGTCCAAATACTTTACTTCAGATAGTTGGCTTGTTACTTGCAGAATGACAGTTGTCCTGTGCCGATTAATGTGCTTGGGAACTGCCCCCATACATAAAAGTTGGATGCCATATATAATCTGTAATGTGTTGTTAATGGTGATCAACTCAACTCAATAAAATACTCTGTATGGATTGACTTAGTGTATCTCATCAAAGTAAAACAAATACTTCAAAAGTTTTAAATATAAATCATAACTTTCATTTACAGATAAATGTACAATTGTATTGAATAATTGTAAAGGTACCACCAATGTCATCGTTAACATTACCTGATACTTTCTCAACATTATCATCATCAATATCATAAAAATCATCATTAATATCAACATCATCATCATCATAAATTATCACTAAATATTCCTCACTGGTAAAGTCGTAGATTCAAGCCAATTGTGGTCCAAAGACTTTACATGAGATAGTTTGATTGTTACTTGCAAAATGACAGTGGTTTTGTGCCGACTTATGTGCTTGAGGACTGCCTCCATACATAAAAGTTGGATACTATATATAACCTGTATTGTGTTGTAAATGGTGTTTAACTCATCTCAATACAATACTTTGTATGGATTAACTTAGTCTATATCATCAAAGTAAACAAATAATTTCAAACGTTTTATATATAAATCATAACTATCATTTACAGATAAATATGCAAATTTACTGAATGATTGTGCAGGCAAGTATAAGAAATACTATAGTTTACATGGAATACAATCAAATTAAATATGAGATACTAACATTATTATACCTACAATCATTTGCTTTATCCAGGTTATTCAATCCACCATCTTATCTCCATCTCCAATCTCATCCATCCTGTCCATATGCATCTCCAATATCATCCATACTCTCTCATCTCCATTTCCAGTACAACCAATGCCATTGTTAACATTACCTGATACTTCCTCAACATTATCATCATTAATATCATCACAATCATCATCAATATAAGTATCATCATCTTAATAAATTATCACTTAATATCTCACACTGGTAAAGTCGTAGATTCGAGCCAATTGTGGTCCAACTAATTTACTTTAGATAGTTTGCTTGTTACTTGCAGCATGACAGTGGTCCTGTGCCACATACATAAAAGTTGGATACCATAAATAACCTGTAATATGTTGTAAATGGTGTTCAACTCAACGCAATAAAATACTCTGTATTGTTTAACTTAGTCTATCTCATCAAAGAAAAGAAAATACTTTAAACGATTTATATATAAATCATAACTATCATTGACAGATAAATATGCAAGTATATTGAATGATTGCGCAAGCAAGTATCAGAAATACTATAGTTTACATGAAATACAATCAAATGAAATATGAGATATTGACATAATAATACCTACAATCATTTGCTTTATCCAGGTTATTCCATCTACCATCATATCGATCTGCAATCTCATCCATCCTGTCGATATCCATCTCCAATATATTACATCTTGTCGCATCTCCATCTCCAGTACCAACAATGCCATCGTTAACATGACCTGATACTTCCTCAACATTATCATCATAAATATCATAAAAATCATTATCAATATCATTATCATCATCATCATAAATTATCACTAAATATCTCTCACTGGTAAAGTCGTAGGTTTGAATCAATTGTTGTCCAAATACTTTACTTGAGATATTTGGATTGTTACTTGCAGAATGGCAGTGATCCTTTCGTCGATGTAAGTGCTTAGGGACTGCCTCCATACATAAAAGTTGGATACCATATATAACCTGGAATCTGTTGTAAATGGTGTTCAACTCAACTCAATAAAATACTCTGTATGTATTTACTTAGTCTATCTCATCAAAGTAAAGAAAATACTTCACACGTTTTATATATAAATCATAACTATCATTTACAGATAAATATACAAGTGCATTGATTGATTGTACAGGAATGTAAAAGAAATACTATAGTTTACATGAAATACAGTCAAATGAAATATGAGATATTAACATAATTATACCTACAATCATTTGCTTTATCCAGGTTGTTATAATTAATAACTTAATATCTCTCACTGGTAATGTCGTAGGTTCGAGCCAATTGTGGTCCAAAAGAATTGACTTAATATAGTTTGCTTTTTACTTGCAGAATGACAGTGGTCCTGTGTCGATTGATGGTGTTTGGGGACTGCCCCCATACATAAAAGTTGGATACCATATATACATGTATCTTGTCAGTCTGATAAGTGTCTAAACTAACTGTACTCTTTACAAACAATGTTTACCCATTTTAATTTCCATTATTTTATGAGTATGATCAGTGTCTAAAATTACTTTACCATTTACAAACAATGTAAATCCATAGTAATTTCAAATATCTTGTCAGTCTGATCAGTATCTGAACTAACTGTACAGATTTCAAATTTCGTTTACAAACAATGTAAACCCGTATTAATATCCAGTTTCTTATAAGTCTGATCAGTGTCTAAACTAACTGTACCATTTTCAAACAATGTAAACCCAAATTAATCTCAATAATCTCGTCAGTCTGATCAGTGTCTAAACTAACTCTACAGTTTACAAACAATGTAAACCCATATTACTCTCCGATATATTGTCAGTCAGATTAGTGTCTTAACTAACTGTACCGTTTACAAACAATGTAAACCTATATTAATCTCCAGTATCTTGTCAGTTTTATCAGTGTCTACACTAACTGTACCGTTTACAAACAATGTTTACATATATTAATCTCCAGTATCTTGTCAATTCTATCTATGTCTTAACTTACTGTACCGTTTAAAAACAATGAAAACCGATATTAAACTGAAGTATCTTGTCAGTCTGATAAGAGTCTAAACTAACTGTACCGTTTACCAACAATGTTAACCCATATTAATTTCCAGTATTTTGTCAGTATCATTAGTATCTAAACTTACTGTACAGTTTACAAACAATGTAAACCTATATAAATCTCCATTATGTTGGCAGTCTTATCAGTGTCTAAACTAACTGTACTGTTAACAAACAATGTCAACCCATATTAATCTCCAGTATCTTGTCAGTCTGATCAGTGTCTAAACTAACTAAAGTTTAGAAACAATTTAAACCCATATTAATTTCCAGTATCATGTCAGTATTATCAGTGTCTTAACATTGTACAGTTTACAAACAATGTTAACCAATATTAATCTCCAATATTTTGTAAGTATGATCAGAGTCTAACCTTATTGTACCGTTTACAAACAATGTAAACCCAAATAATCTCCAGTATCATGTCAGTCTTATCAGTCTAAACTAACTGTACCGTTTACAAACAATGTTATCCCATATTAATCTCTTGTTTTGTCAGTATGATCAATGTCTAAACAAAGCGTATCGTTTACAAACAATGTAAACCCATATTATTCTCCAGTATATTGTCAATCTGATCAGTGTCTAAAGTAACTGTACCGTTGACAAACATTGTAGACCCATATTAATCTCCAGTATTTTGTTGATCTGATCAGTGTCTAAACTTACTGTACCGTTTACAAACAATGTAAACACATATTAAACTCCAGTTTATTGCTAGTCTGATTATTGTCTAAACAAACTGTACTATTTACAAACAATGTAAACTGTTATTAATCTCAATTATCATGTCAGTCTTATCAGTTAATAATTTCACTCTACAGCTTATAAACAATGTAAACCCATATTATTCACAAGTCTCTTGTCAGTCTTATCAAAGTCTAAACTAACTGTTACAGTACCATTTACTTTCAATTTAAACCCATTTTAACCTCAAGTATCTTGTCAGTCTGATTAGTGTCTAAACTAACTGTACAGTTTACAAATAATGTGAACCCATTATAGCATCAAATATTTGTCAGTCTGATCAGTCTTTAACCAAACTGCACAGTTTACAAACAATGTAAACACATATTAATCTCCATTCTCTTGTCAGTCTGATCATTGTCTAAACTAATTGTACAGTTTACAAACAATGTAAACCCATATTAATATACAGTATCTTGTCAGTCTGATCAGTGTCTAGACTAACTGTACCATTTACAAACAATGTAAACCCATATTAATCTCCAGTATCTTCCTAGTCCGATCACTGTCTAGACTAACTGTACTGTTTAAAAACAAAGTAAACCAATATTAATATCCAATATCTTGTCAGTCTGATCAGTGTCTAAACTAACTGTACCAATTACAAACAATGTAAGACCTTATAAATCTCAAGTATCTTGTCAGTCTTGTCAGTTTATAATTTCACTTTACAGCTTACAAACAATGTAAACCTATATCAATCTTACAACAACCACCAAATCTACCAAATATATTTCTGAGAAAACTGGTTTGTCAGGCCAGTATTTTATCATCAGCTATTACTATAACCATCCTATCCACCACAAACGTTTCTGAGATGACTGGTTTGCCAGGCCAGTGTTTTATCATCAGCTGTTACTAGAACCACCAATTCCTCCACAAATATTTTTGAGATAACTGATGTGCTGACCATTTTTTATCATCAGCTATTACTAGAACCAATAAATCCACCACAAACATTTCTGAGAAAACTGGTTTGCCAGGTAAGTTTTTTATCATCAGCTATTACTACAACCTATATACCAAACACAAACATTACTGAGATAACTGGTTTGCCCGGCCGGTTTTTTTATCATCAGCTATTACTAATCTATTACAACAACCACCAAATCCACCACAAACATTTTATGCATCAACCTTTCTTTAAAATTTCATATTACGGGTTTGTATGACGGATCATGCACATGTACCAAAATATTTGCTCTGTATTATTTGTCTCTTAGCATATTGCAGTGACGGTGTCAACAATCGAAGTTTTTTTCGATAAAGTTCACTTGGGCAAGTGAAACTAGACCGAGGTTCTGCCGGACCTACAGCCGTCAACACATTCCAGCTATTGATTTTACACAAAGCAAATTGAATCTTGGAACATATACGAGTCTCCTTTTTATGCATCAACCTTTCTTTAAAATTTCATCTTTCGGGTTTGTAATTGGGGCCATGCACATGTACAAGAATATTCGCTCTGTATTAGTTGTCTCTCACTATATTGAAGAGACAGTGTTAACAATCGAAGCTTTTTCGATCAAATTCACATGGGTTTGTGAAACTAGACTAAGGTTCTGTCAGACCTACAGCCATCAATACTTTTCATCTATTGATTTTACACAAAGAAAATTGTTTCTTCGAATATATACATTTCTCTTTTTTATGCATCAATCTTTTTTTCTAAAATTTCATCTTTTCATTTTCGGGTTTGTATGAGGGATTTTGCACATGTACCAAAATATTTGCTGTGTATTATTTGTCTCTCAGCATATTGCAGAGACAGTGTCAACAATCGAAGTTTTTTCGATCAAGTTCACTTGGGCTAGTGAAACTAGACTGAGGTTCTGTCGGACCTAAAGCCGTCAACATATTCCAGCTATTTATTTTACACAAAGCAAATTGAATCTTGGAACATATACAAGTCTACATTTTATGCATCAATCTTTCTTCAAATTTCATCTTTTGAGTTTGTACGAGGAATCATACACATCTACCAAAATAGTTGCTCTGTATTATTTGTCTCTGAGCATATTGCAGAGACGGTGTCAACAATCAAAGTTATTTATATCAAGTTCACTTGGGCTAGTGAAACTAGACTGATGTTCTGTTGGACCTACAGCCGTCAACACATTCAAGCTATTGATTTTACACAAAGCAAATGAATCTTAAAACATATACAAGTCTCCATTTTATGCATCAAGCTTTCTTTAAAATTTCATCTTTTTATTTTTGGTTTGTATGAGGGATCATGCACATGTACCAAAATATTCACTCTGTATTTTTGTCTCTAAGCAAATATTGCAGAGACAGTGTCAACAATCGAAGTGTTTTCGATCAAGTTCACTTGGGCTAGTGAAACAAGACTAAGGTTCTGTCGGACCTACAGCCGTCAACACATTTCTGTTATTGATTTTACACGAAACAAATTGAATCTTAGAACATATACAAGTCTCCATTTTATGCTTCGACCTTTCTTATAATGTTTTATCTTTCGGGTTTGTATGAGTAAACCTACAAATGAACCAAAATATTTGCTCTGTATTATTTGTCTCTGAGCATATTGCAGAGTTAACAATCGAAGTTTTTTCGACCAAGTTCACTTGCGCTAGTGAATTTAGACTAAGATTCTCTCAGACCTACAGCCGTCAAAATATTCCAGTCATTGATTTCACAAAGCAAATTGAATCTTAAAACATATACCAAGTCTCAATTTTATGCATCAACCTTTCTCATTCTGCTCTTTCTTTTGCGCTGTGCTGCTGTTGGCCACTACCTGTACTTTCAATAGCGATGATTCATCTCAAAAGTGTTGTAGTGTTCACCCCTGCACCACGATGAGGTCCAGCACATCCGACTTTGGCAGGGGGTCACTCATATCATGTTATAAGAAAAGATGCTATAGTTATATGACCATGAGAGATAGTCATGTTATATAAAAAAAAAACTATAGATACACATGTCGCTATTAATAATGACCAAAAAAGTCGAAAATATGCTTTTTTCTCAGCTTTTTAAAGTATGTGCTTTGTGTGATTTGATTCTCATAAAAATTTTCAGAGACAGTGTCAACAATCGAAGTTTATAGAATCAAGTTCACTTGGGCTGGTGAAACTAGACTGTATGGTTCTGTCAGACCTACACACAACCATTGACACATTCCAGTAAAAATTTCACACTCAGGGCAAATTATAACTTAGCACATTATGTCTCCATTGTATGCAATTACCTTTCTTTATGTTTAAACCTTTCTTTGTAAATATAGAACTCCATTTTATGTAATTACTTTTCTTTATGCTTAGACCTTTCTTTGTTAATTTACAAATTTCAATTTTATGCATCATTTATATATCTTTTTATGTATCTTTTATGTATCTGGTGTAATAAGCAAAGTGTAGTATTGTATCATAAATATTATCTTTCGTGATCTTCTTGTATCTTTTCATTCACAAGCAAAGTGTAGTATCTTATCATTAACAAGCAAAGTGTAGTATCGTATCATTAATAAGCAAAGTGTAGTATCGTATCATTAACAAGCAAAGTGTAATTTCGTATCATAGTATCGTTTCATTAAGAAACAAAGTGTAGTATCGTATCATTAATAAGCAAAGTGTAGTATCGTATCATTAACAAGCAAAGTGTAGTATCGTATCATTAACAAGCAAAGTGTAGTATCGTATCATTATCAAGCAAAGCGTAGTATCGTTTCATTAATAAACAAAGTGTAGTATCGTTTCATTTACAAGCAAAGTGTGGTATCGTTTTATTAACAAGCAAAGTGTTGTATCGTATCATTCTTCATTAATATACATCCAATATCCTTCTTCTTCTTCTGCATCCTATTCTTCATCATACTACTTACTACTATTTACTGCTATTACTCAAACCTACATCTACTTCTACAATATACTTATAATACACTAATAATACTTAATACTTTTTTTTTTGGTTTTGTTATTTTATTTTTTTGGTTAGTAACATAATATAACAATATCACAATAAAACCTACAAGTACTATTGAAAGTACTTTATATAGACAGCCTCTCTGAGCGATGGTCTCCCTGACCTAAGTCAGGGAGTATCGCACACACAAGCCTCATACAAGATCAGGCCTCATATACAGGGTAGACCTTACCTACCCAATCTAGTAAGACAGCCTGTCTGGACGGCGGACTACCCGACCTGACCTGGTACGAACCTCCAGAGGAGCGTTCAGTATAGGCTCCTCGACTCTCCTAACAGGGACATCGGTGTATCGGACAGGTAGTCTAGGCAGTCTGCCAGAGCGTCTCACAGGCAGTGTCGGGGGCACGACAGGGGTCGGGAGTACAGAACAAACAGGCGCTGTACAATGTACACCATACCTAGCTGCTGGAAGGGTATCACCGGCAAACTGAAAAGAGAAAAGAGAATATTGGTAAGAGAGCTTCTATACAAAAGTTTACTGTATGATCAATGTAGTCACTGTGCTTTCAAGTGTTTGCCTATTAGTAATTTGGTCTGTTTCCTGGCTGGTAATTATTTCCATTTTATTGTTTAAACTAGATAAGTACTATTTTTTTTCGAAATTCTTAAATTGGTTATAAATTATTTTTTAAATATATTAGGATCATATACACTAACTGCCCTTTTATTGCTGAAAGGATATTTATTTAAACATGCCAAATAAATATTTTGAAAAGGGATATCTTGACTTGAGCCACGCACCTAGATTAGACTAAAATATATTTCCCATTTAAAATTAACATATTTTGTGACGTATTAAATGAGTCGTGTGATTTCATTTTGACTTCAATTTGATCCATTACACATTTAGTAACACTTGTTTCGAATTAGAAAGTGACCTTATGATGATGTGAAGGTCATCAAGCAGTATTTAAGTGATGTCTATTTTAAGAAGGGGGATTTAATTGCAAGTTTACCCCTCCAATTTAAACACCGAGTTTGCCACAATTTGGTGGATACGACATGATGTTTTTGTATGGTGTTTAGCGTCGCTTTCAAAAATGTTTCAGTCATATCGTGACGGTATCTACTTGAGATAGTATTCTGAGCTCTGTCACACTGGCGTATCATGCCGCAGACACATGGTTTGATAGCCCACCCAGTCACATTTTACTGACACCGGGTCAACCAGACCTAGAACTCTCCTCTAAATGCTGAGCGTCAAGCGAAAAGCTTCTAGTACCATTTTTAAAGTCATTGGTATTACCCGGCCGCGGCTCGAACCCACGACCTTCCGCATGCAAGGCGGACGCCCTACAACTAGACCACGCTGCGGTCACTTATGCTGTTGAAACTGTCTTTGTACTTACCTCCTGAGCCTGAATTGCCCAGCGAATAGTCCCAAACAGCACACCAGCCGGCAACGGAGACACCACAGCGACCATAGGAACCACAGACGAGGCGACGGGAGACGAAACGGCAACCGACGAAGACGACACAAAAGTGAAACCGCAACCACAGACATCTGCAATCATTTTTTTATAAAATTACATACATGTAATTTGTAGATTTGTTCTTGCATACATAAAATACTATAGTAACATAATTAGACATAAAATTTACAATAAATGTTAGATGGATTCAACATGAAAACAGATCGCAGCGGTTTCCTTTGGGTAGAGCGTCCGTCTCAAATGGGAAGGTCGTGGGTTCGATCCATGGCTGGGTCATAACAAATACTTTACAAGATGTCACTGTTAAGTGTCATATGCCCCCCAAATGGCCTGTGAAAACTGATAATATATGATATGATAGGTAGCGATGTATCCATGAATATCAAGAGTAATGGACTAATGTTTCAGACTAGACATGCAATTTCATTATTTTTTTACATTAAAGCATGACCTTGAATTTTGTGTAACCTTGTAATGGTCTGGGTATTTCAACAGTTAAATGCAGTTGAAACATTATCATGGCATGCTGATCACTTGTGCCAAGCTATTTTAAATCCCAAAATGTAAGTTACGGATCGATTATCATACATACTCAAAGTGTGGCCGTTTCTAGGTTTTACTTACGACACGTCATCATGTCATCTTGATAAATTGAGCCAAGTTAAAGACAAAGCCACAGACCAGACATGCAATATCAAACAAATTGAAAGTGTGACCTTGACCTTTGAAGAAAGGTTCTGGGTCTTACATGCGACACTTAATTATGTCATGTTTATCAACTGAGCCAAATGTTTTTAAAATATATCCATAGATGACAAAGTTATAGATAAAGAATTCTCACACAGACCGAAAGTGTTGTCAAACAAACTCAGTGTGACCTTGACCTTTGAGGTACGCATGTGGGTCTTACACGTGACACTTTGTAATGTCATGCTGATGAATTAAGCCAAGTGTTTTTGAAATTCATCCATAGGTGACAAAGTTTCAGACCGGACACGAAATCTCAATCAGACACAAAGTGTCATCAACCAAAGTTAAAATGTTAAATTAAACTTTGAATTGGGATTCTGGGTTTAATGCGCTACACATCGTCGTGGTTATGTTGGTCATTTGTAGCTAGTATTAACAAAATCCATCTATGCATGACAAAGTTACAGGCCAGACACGAAATCTCAAAATAGACTGAAAGTGTTGTCAAACAAACTCAAAATGTGACCTTGACCTTTGAGGTATGGGTATGGGTCTTACATGCAACACGTCGTCATGTTATGTTGATCATTTTAGCATTGTATTTATAAATCCATCTATGCGTGACAAAGTTACAGACCGGACACGATATCTCACACAAACTCAAAGTGTTGTCAAACAAACTCAAATTGTGACCTTAACCTTTGAGGTGCGGGTGTGGGTCTTACTCACGACACGTCATGATGTTATATTGATCATTTGTAGCAACTAACATTAAAATTCATCTATACATGACAAAGTTACAGGCCGGACACGAAAACTGAAACAAACTCAAAGTGTTGTCAAACAAACTCAAATTGTGAACTCGACCTTTGGGATAGGGGTGTGGGTCTTACTCACGACACGCCGTCATGTTATGTTGATCATTTGTAGCAAGTATCAACAAAATCCATCCATGCATGACAAAGTTACAGGCCGGAAACGAAATCTCACACAAACTCGAAGTGTTGTCAAACAATCTCAAATTGTGACTTCGACCTTTGAGGTAGGGGTGTGGGTCTTACTCGCAACACGTCGTCATGTTATGTTGATCATTTGTAGCAAGTATCAACAAAATCCATCTATGCATGACAAGGTTACAGCCCGGTAACGAAATACCGGACGGAAGGACGGACGTTCTGGTGGAAGTGATGTTGTGGGGTGCGGTTTTTATATGTTATAAAACATCTTTTTTTTTCATAAAACAAAACAAAACCTTTTTTCTTTCTAACCCTAATGTCACACACCTTGAGATCCAACCCTAATGACACTAAAAAAGTAAAATAAATGGAATTAACCCCACAATGCCATTTGGACGCGTTTTCGCACTTGTGGGGTGAACATTTCACCCCACTAGTACCAAAAAAACCCACAATACCATTTTGTACTGGCAACGCAACCCACAACTGCCGCTCCAGACGTACGGACGGACAGATGGACGGACGGACGGACGCTCTGGTGGAAGTGATGTTGTGGGGTGCGGTTTTTATATGTTATAAAACTTTTTTTTTTTCATAAAACAAAACAAAACCTATTTTCTTTCTAACCCTTATGTCAAAAACCTTGAGATCCAACCCTAATGACACTAAAAAACAATGAAAAAAGGTGAAAAAAAAAGTAAAAGAAAAATGTGAAAAAATGGAATTAACCCCACAATGCCATTTGGACGCATTTTCGTACCAAAAAAAACACAATTTTAAAGCATAGTCTTACAAATATACAAACCATTATACACTACCAAACCCACTAGGTATGAATTTCCTATGTAACACACATAATTATTACTCACGTTATCCAGTCACGACGTATAAAGCTCCGTCCTTGCACACAAAGCACGTAATATCTAATAAAATCGGTCTACCTCGGTGAGAATAATACCGGAGTTTGACGAAATTGAGCGACTATGCACAGATAGGTGTGCGTTCAGCTCGGTAAAACAGTAAAAGATATTTTCCTGGATACTGGCTTAACTTCAAATTAGCAATAAACTTTGGGAAGCAGACAGACCAAAAAAGTATTTGCAGTTTAAAAAATAACGGTGCTAACGCATTTTAGTTTTCAGTACAAACTAGAATTATCCAATACACAAAGCACATAAAACTGTTTTATCACTCAACTCTGGAACCGGAGCTGGACTGCAACGACCAAACACAGCGCTCATCACATGCTCCACCATGGAAACACACGAAGAAACCACTGTCTTCACCAAACCCACAACAGACGTGACGAAGGATGCCATCAGGAATTTCTGAAATTCTTAGAGAACTAAAAAAATTAGAAAGTGCGTCTAGCGAGTCGATACTATATGTATCGACTGGTGATATTATCAGCCAATTTTCCCAAAGTTGCTCAAAATTTGGTCACATGGTTTAAATTCAATTATATTTTGCCAAAAGGTGCGAACAACACACAATAGAATCAAATTTGAGTAACGTAAACATGGCAATTTCAAGGTACTGAGGGTTGTCCGAAAAGTAACGGGACAACCGTCATAGATTTTGATAGATCATTCTAAACTTTGGTAAAAAATAGAAAGAAGTGTATTCTGTACAAATAGATATTACCCCTATACTGATGAAATAAATCAGTTGTTTCATCAACGGATCCGACATGAACACGTGAAACATAATGATTAAATATATTAATCTAATATGATCACCAGTAAAGATTAAATACTGAGAAAGATACTGTGGACGTTGGTACAATCACAACGTTGCTGGGATAGGGATAATGCCGACTGTTGCCGCCTGAAATCCGATCGTACACATGCCGATATATATTACATATGACTATGTGATATCACATAAATGAAAACGCGATATCATCATCAACTACTGTGTGTGAATTGGAATGAAATAAAAAAAAAAAAGAAAAAGGAATATGACATTTGGGATATTACGTGACGCTACACATTCTGATAACTTATTTGACTCAACATGGAGAACATTATGTAACCTTAGACTTGATAACATTGATGTTAATATATCACTGATGTAACATACTTCAAAAAGATGTATATACTAAGTGTACTAATAAGTACATCGTCTCTTATAATTCGTATATAGAAAGGCATATGTTGTGACATATTATTTGTTTTATAAACTGTATTGTATAATTGTACATATGATGAGACGTTAATATGCTATATCAGAAAAAAAATCATATCCATTTTGAATACTTGATATGGTATATAAATTAGAGGTATCATGTAATCGAATATTTGATGCCACGTGGTATTACAAAATGGCATTTAAAAGTAAAACGGCAGAAAAACACATTGATGAATTGGAACATCTAGCTATTGTCGTTAAAAAAAAAAAAAAAAAAAAAAAAAAAAAATAATAATAATGATAAAATAGTAATAGAGAACTGTATAGAGCTGGCGATCGAACCCGCAACCGCAACATTCTATCCATTACGCCACCGCCCCATAGACTCAATGCGGTAGGCAACAATAATGGCGAATATGTGTCTTATATAACAAGACAACTCATTTGAACAAGTCAGTCTTCCATATAGCCTTCAAACATGTACCTTATTTACGAATACAAAAAGAACACACTCTCATTGTTAAATTTATGGGGAAGAGACTTTACACGGGGGAATATTTTTAGATAACATAACGAAGCAGTTCCAATATATACCATACAGAGATGCAGTACTTTGGTGTGTGTTTTATTGCAGGGAGTATATTATCCCTGCGAGGTGCATTTGCCAGGCGATACCACCCCTATGCTTTATATATAGTATGCCTGTAAATTTAACGACATCAGTTGTCGTTATCAGAACGGTGTGCATATGGCAATACATATTCGCCTGGAAAAAGCGTAATTGCGTTTAGTTTGCATCAGTGTACAGTAGTATACATTTTGATCAACTGTTGTAAAACGGTTGTCCCATTACTTTCCGAACGCCCCTCATATGTCCGTCCAAAGTTGGAGAGTGAATACAAACTGAACACATGTACATGAAGTGATAATTAGTGATCGTATTCAGGTGTGTTTTACCTGTATAAAATCCGATAAAATGATACGCTCTATTTAGGTATATTACGGAGTACCATTGGAGCCATATATTATAATATATACATTTTTCATGTTTGCTTTTTCTCTCGTGCGGATTGAGATGTCTGACCACTTACGATTTTCTTAAATGTCTGGTGGTTGTTGAATATTAATGACCTTTGTTCAAAGTAAAAAAATCATCAACATACTGGGGAGTGAAAGGAGTGTTATTTTCGGTCGCCAACTGCTGCAAGAATGACCCTCCTCATAGGCGTATTAACCTGGGGATGGCAAGGGGGGGGGGCAAGGGGGGGGGGGGGCGGCAAGGGGGGAGTGCGGCAAGGGGGGAGGGAGCCGCATTATTTAGGTTCAACATATACTTTGGGGCCTGGAAGTACATCCTCATATACTCTCTCCTCAGGTCGTCCCCTCTCCAATAATTGAAACGCTCCTACGCCTATATTCTGTGAACAATTCTTGATGTTTTTTATAAAAATAACGATCGTGCATTGGAGACACAAGTGACATAAAATCTTCGTGTATCCAATCGAACATTGGCACCAACTGATATGCTGGACATTATTCCTATCTTTCTGTTCTGTGTAATGAACAAAACATGCGATTAGTATGGTGGCTAATTTCTGCCATGTCGTATTGATGACAGCTGGAAAAACCGTAATATTTATTTGTCGTGTGTTATGAATATGTCGTGTTGTGACCGTTTCATGTTGACGGGAGACATTAAAGCAAAATAATATTCTTAAGTTGAATCTAATTGATTTTGCTTATTCATTGAGAGAGGTTGGAATAAATAGGTTAATTATACTGCATGCACATTGCAAGTAGTAGAAATCTGTATACATGTATGTGTGTTGTTTAAAATAAAAAAAAACACGCTATAAATAATTATCAAAATAATTAAAGAAACATCTCATTATCATTAATAAATAAAATGGTTTGGTTTGTCAAATCAACCAAACCGTGATGAAATTGATATTTAAATAGGAGCAAAAACTTGAAACAAAATCCCCATTCTAAAAATATAGACAGCACTTAATTACTTGACGTCATTTCGACTCTTTCAACTGAATGAATGAAAAGGGTTTTACGGCATACTAACATAAATAGGTTATTCGACGCCAATAGGAAGGAAGATTCCAAGTTCACTCTACATGTACAAAAACGACAAATTAACATACAGATTAAAAAAAAGTACATTAATAAATGAATATGTAGAATGAATCTAGAACGTTGATACGTGCAGAACAGTTTCAGCAAATGCTATCGTATTACTCTATTCGCGCATCTTACGACATGCATGGCCACAGTGATCCTATTCTTGCCATCACTCATGGCTCCCTGGAACAAAAATCCCTTGTCTCTAAATGTAGACCAGAACGACTACTTTGGCCTAGGAGTGCGCCATGTAACCCAAGAGTTTGGCAAGGGTATGTCATTTTGGGTGCCGGGAAGACCGAGCAGGCTGGCTCAAGCGTCACCTGTCGGTCGGTCGCCTTGCCTAATACCAAAAAAGTCAAACAAGTCGTGCAGGCGTCCTACTAGACACACAGTTTAAAGCTTGCCCTCTAAATGTAGCCCAGACACCCTACTAGTGCATGAAAGTGAGCCAAAGAATCCAGGAGTTTGGCAAGGGAGTGTATTTGTGTGTGCCGTGAAGGCGTCCCAGCCACGACAGTTCGACACAAACGCGCGAGTAACTGGCTAGCCTTGTAAAACACTCAAAAGTTAAAAAACTCGTACGGGCGTTCTATTTGACACACACTCAAAAGCTTGCTTTCTAAATGTAGATTAGAACGACTACTTTGGCCTGAGTGTCCGCCATAGAACCCAACAGTTTGCAAGGGTGTGTCATTTTGGGTGCAGTGAAGACCACGCAGGCTGGCTCTAGCGTCACCTGTTTCCGATCGATCGCCCTGCCTAATACAAAAAAGTAAAACAAGTCGTGCAGGCATCCTACTAGACACATAGTTAAAAGCTTGCCCTATAAATGTAGCCCAGACACCCTACTAGCACCTGGGAGTGCGCCAAAAACCCAAAGGTTGTCAATGGGTGTATTTGTCTGTGCCGTGAAGGCGCTCAAGCCTCGCCGGTTCGACCAAAATGATCTAGAAACAGGAAAGCCTTGCATAACACACAACATTCAAACAACTCGTGCATGCATCCTACTAGACACACAGTTAAAAGCTTGCACTCTAAATGTAGCTGAAACAACCTACTAGCGACTGGGAGTGCGCCAAAGAACCCAGGAGTTTGGCAAGGGAGTGTATTTGTGTGTGCCGTGAAGGCGTCCCAGCCTCGACGGTTCGCCCCAAACACGCGAGTAACAGGCTAGCCTTGCAAATCACACAAAAGTTAAACAACTCGTACGGGCGTTCTATTTGATACACACTCAAAAGCTAGCTCTCTAAATGTAGACCAGAACGGTTACTTTGGCCTGGGAGTGCGCCATAGAATCCAAGAGTTTGGCAAGGGTGTCATTTTTGGTGCCATGAAAACCGCGCAGGCTGGCTCAAGCGTCAACAGTTTGCGATCTATCGCCCTGCCTAATACAAACAAGTCAAACAAGTCGTGCAGGCGTCCTACTAGACACACAGTTAAAAGCTTGACCTCTTAATGTAGCGCAGACACCCTACAAGCGGCTGGGAGTGCGCCAAAGAAACCAAATGTTTGCCAAAGGGGTGATTAGTGTGTGCCGTGAAGGCGCTCAAGCCTCGCCGGTTCGACCAAAATGCGCTAGACAGGTTAGCATTGCAAAACAAACAACATTCAAACAACTCGTGCAGCCGTCCTACTCGACACACAGTAAAAATCTCGCCCACTAAATGTAAACCAGACAACCTATTAGTGTCTGAGAGTGCGCCAAAGAACCCAGGAGTTTGGCAAGGGAATGTATTTGTTTGTGCCGTGAAGGCGTCCCAGCCTCGACGGTTCGACCTAAACAAGCGAGTAACAGGCTAGCCTTGCAAACCACACAAAGTTAAACAACTCGTATGGGCGTTCTATTTGACACACACTCAAAAGTTTGCTCTCTAAATGTAAACAAGAACGACATCTTTGGCCTGGAAGTGCGCCATTTTGGTGCCGGGAAGACCGCACAGGCTGGCTCAAGCGTCACCTGTTTCCGATCGATCGCCCAGCCTAATAACAAAAAGTCAAACAAGTCGTGCAGGCATCCTACTAGACACACAGTTAAAAGCTTGCCCTCTAAATGTAGCCCAGACAACCTACTAGCGCCTTAGAGTGCGCCAAAGAACCCAAGTGTTTGCCAAGGGGGTGTATTTGTTTGTGCCGTGAAGGCGCTCAAGCCTCGCCGGTTCAACCAAAATGCGCTATAAACAGGCTAGCCTTGCAAAACACACAACATTCAAACAACTCGTTCAGGCGTCCTTCTAGACACACAGTTAAAAGATTGCCCTCTAAATGTAGCCCAGACACCCTACTAGCGATTAAGATAAAACAAATATAAAAATAGTAACACGAATACCTTGAAATTTTTTATAAACATTTTTATTTACAAAAGAAAAAATATCGCTAGGCAGGCTCGAACGTTATACCTCTGGATAGACATGAACACGCATTAACTATTATGCTACAGCGCCACTTAGACATTGAGCATTTATTCACACAATCATAGCACATCACTCTCTTGTTAGAAGCAGGCCGATGGCATATTATTTTACTGGCTATTTTTTCTAATATAACATTGAATGAAAATAGAAAAAACTTAGCTTTCAGTGTTGTATTGATTATTTGTTTGCCTCAGTTTCTCCACCAGTTTGGTTCTTTTTGTCTCGGTGCTTTTGAAAGTTTGGCACACGCAGTGTAGATATTTTAATTGCATACATGTTTTAGCAGACTGGTCCATTTAAAATCATTCACACATGTCATGACATGCAAATATACATACATTTTCTTCTGCGATTGACTTTCTGCAGATGACGATCTACTTGTAAAAAAGCTATTCAGCTTTTTTTCAATATTTGCTCGCTTTGGTGGTAAAAAAAAGACCAAACACTGGGCGACAGTAGAATATACTTAAGTCATGCTAGAAGTAGTAAGTTTATACATATTTTAAGTACTTTAAATACGTGCTTAATTTGTTTTAACACAATTCGTTCAGATGGTATATACGTTGTTTGGATCTCAATCTTCATCTGCATTGTTTAGCTTTCAATCTCCGTCTATATTGTTTTGCTATGAATCTCCATCTACATTGTTTTGCTCTCGGTCTACATCTACAGAGTTTGGCTCTCAGTCTCCATGTACATTGTTTTTCTCTCAGTCTCCGTCTATACTGTTTGGCTCTCAGTCTCTATCTACATTGTTTGTCTCTCCGTCTACAACAATATTGTTTTGCTCTCAATCTCCATGTACATTGTTTGGCTCTCAGTCGGCATCTACATTGACTCTCAGTAAATAAAGAAAGAAAAGTTAACAGAAAATACTGAAATAAGGCCATTGTTAGAATAAACAGTAACCAAAATATGGACTCAAACTGGTTTATTCAAACACAAGAAAAGGATTTTACTTTGTTAGACAGAAGAAATATAGAGATAAGATAGTGAAAGGGACGCTCAATCATCCACGATCGGCGATTGTAGCAATTGCATGGTAACCACATCCCACAAGATGGGTTAACCTCAAGTGAATGAGGATTTGAAAACTAGGCTATCTGCTGTACTAGCCAACCGCCAAAAATAAATGGATGCTATGTACACATTTCGAGGTGTTTTATTCTCACCAGCAAAACCTTTTATTCGGTACCAACAATTTGCATAGCGTAAAACGTATATCAAACGTATGAATTAATTCCAGTTCCGGTCAACTAGAATGACGCCCCTTACATGATTTACCAACTTTAAAAGGTGTTAACTGTTGTATTATTATTAGGCTCCAAAGTGGCGCAGTGGCATACGCCTTTAACTGTCACTCACTGTCACTCAGAATTTCGTATGTTCAAGCCGCAGCGAAGGTAAAACAAAATTAAATAATATATATATTGTATGACTTTTTCTTATTGAAAATATTAACCCTATTAAACTAACATACATTTTTTATAATAGATTACACCGACATAGGCTATAAGTTACTGATATACGTGTATGACAGTAAACATTAATAATAATGATAAGGTTGTGTGTTTCTTTATTTTACGTTAAACTCCAAGGTTGATTTAATTGCAATCTACACTGAGGTCCTCAATTGTGCTTAACGTCATTTTCAACAAATGGCTGATTATGTATTGCATATCCAGTTTTATAAGTTGACGAGGACCTTAAGATAGATTTGAGTAGAACAACTTTCCTTCCGCAAGTAAATCGTATACTTTCTCTGATGGAGTTTTTGGACTGATTGAGGCTCGAACCTACGGCTTTAATGGCGAGAGATAGGCCATCACTAGGCGACTGCTCCTTTGAACAATCCGTCGCAGAGATCCATTGTTAAACGTAGAATTAAGCATGGCAAATATGAAGCCTCTTTGTTAAATGTTAAAATTGTATTGAATGTATATACATTTATAACTTAATTCTTTAAAATAAAGATAAAAATAATAACACGAATACCTTGACCGTTTTTTAAAAACATTTTTATTTACAAAATAAAAATGTCGCTAGGTAGGCTTGACCGTCAGACCTCTGGATTTACATGCACACGCCTTACCTATTACGCTACAGCGCCACTTAGACATTGATCATTTATTCACACAATCATAGCACATCACTCTCTTGTAAGGAGCAGGCCGATGGCATATTGTTTTACTGGCTAAATCTTTTTTAATATAACATTGAATGAAAAATAGTTAAAACATAGCTTTCAGTGTTGTATTGATTATTTGTTTGCCTCAGTTTCTCCACCAGTTTGGTTCTTTTTGTCTCGGTGCTTTTGAAGGTGTGGCATACGCAGTGTAGATATTTTAATTGTATACATGTTTTAGCAGACTGGTCCATTTAAAACCATTTACACATGTCATGACATGCAAATATACATACATTTTCTTCTGCGTTTGACTTTCTGCAAATGACGATCTGCTTGTAAAAAAGCTATTCATCTATTCAGCTTTTTTTGTATTTTTGCTCGCTTTGGTGGTAAAACTTAAAAAAAGACCAAACACTGGGCGACAGTAGAATATATACTCAAGCATTATGCTAGAAGTATTAAGTTTATACATATCTTAGGTACTTTAAATACGTGCTTAATTTGTTTGACACAATTCGTCTAGATGGTAACTTGAGTTCAGAGTAATGTGTAAAAGAAAAACCTATACTTGCCAAATTTTAGGGGGGGGGGGGGGGGGGGGGTATCCCCCTGAATCCGCCCTTGCTTTATATCTATAGTCTAGAAATAAAATATTTATGGAATTCATTTGCTAGAAACGAGGCTGGCGAATAAATAAACGTCTATATAGTATTCAGAATGTATTTTTCTTATATATACTTAAAATTCGTCTTTAACAGGTTTTATTTTCTTTTTCGGGTTTAGCGCCGTTTTCAACACAATTCTGGTTAGATATGACATACCCAGTTTTACTGGTTGAGGAAGACCTCAGACTGAGTCAGACTAAGTAGAACCACCGTCCTTCCTCAAGTATCTGTCTAACTATTTTGAGCGAGTAGGATTCGAACCTACGACCTTAGCGATGAGAGGTAATTGACCTTGTGGCGATCCCTGAAACAACGCGGCCGGCCACGATACATACATGTAAACTAAATATTTCTAAAATACAACTTGACCAATCTTAAAATGCAATTCATTCGGAACACCTCGTCTATTAACTATTGGAGCTACTTTTCATATACTGTAAATTAAACTGGACTAAATAAGCACTTCGTCACATACATGTCGCAGTGATATAAAAGCACGCTGATTGGTCAATTGCTTCAGTGGATTGCGAATGACGTCACAGTTTAATATGAATTCCATGAGGGTATAACAAACATTCAGGGGCTGGGATAACCAATACTTTTCGTATGTACACTTTGCATGTAAAATATATCCAAACTATTTCCGGATAACTCCGTGCAGATCGACTCGTGAAAATTCGTTCACTATTCGTACCAATATTATTAACGTAGTAGGCCTACGTACGGCTAATAAACTTAATGTTTTACAAATCCCATAAAAGTCGTGTCCATTTGGTGTACATGTATATTCACTATATTACACACTCGGTAAATTCCGTCATACTTCCGATTTTCCAAACAGATGGAAACAGTCCAGTTAGTCCATTCAAGTTATTTAATATTTAGCGCTATGTTCATGCCATCGAGGACTTACATACGATCTCTAACCACTCTGTCCTGGGATCCTTGAATGTTAACGAGTACTCGAGCATATCCATCTTCGCTAGAAACGGACAACTTTCCCACTTAATTCTAGGAGTTGATATGACAATACCCTCTAATCAAACGTTTAATCGCGGTTCTTCAATGGCTTCTTTTTTATAAACGAATCAAATATCATACATGCATCATGGTCTACAAATCAATAAATAATCAAGCAGCAGACTATATAAATACTTTGTTGTCCAAATGTTCTTCATAACATTGAGAAAAAAACTTAAGACCGCCTACCAATGATACATTACATGTCCCTAGATCTCACACGACATAATATGACAAGCTACAAATACCAATACACCATTCAAATTCACTTTGTTTATTTAAATATTTTACTAAAGTCACGCCTTATGGTACATCTTGAGCACAAATACTTACCGTAGAAAATCATTAAGTCTAATTAACTGCACAATAAAATATATTTCAAATACTTTTAAATAACCAAATATGTGTGCACTGTATCAAACTCTGAATTATCTTGATATTCAAATTTTGTAATTGAGTTTTAAATTTGATTTATATAATTGATATTTAATACATTGTAACAATTATTATAAATATTTATAAAAATACGTTTTTTTTACAAATAATTTAATCACATGTGCAAAAATTAATATTCTCGACCAAAGAGTTTTTATATATTTGATATGTTAATTTTATGTTTAAATTTGTTGTTAATAATATGTTTTAGAGAGGAAAATAATATTATTATTATGTCAGACTGGCTATACAGCCAAATATGTTACAAATATTTTATCCTCTGAAATTTTTTTTTTATCATTAGTATTATTATTATAATTATTATTATTACTATTACTATTACTATTATTATTATTGTTATTATTATTATTATTATTATTATTATGATGATGATGATAATGATTATTATGATTATTATCATAATTATTATTATTATTATTATTACTTAAATCAACGATGAGAGATGAATACTAATGAGACGCAATATCGAAAAGCAATCATCAAGAAGACTGTGGCCGGACACGGATTAGAACTCACGACCCCTTGATTGATAGTCAGTCGCGCTACCGACTGAGCTTACCAGTCCCTGGTATATCCCGGACAGAGCTGGTTCCGTTATAAGTTTACAGTCACAACTGAATATATTTGCCTATGCACTTACCATTAACGTTTATTTCGAAACTCCGCTGTTCGTCTGGTATCAGACTCGTGTCTACAATGCTCGCTACGTGCATCACGCAATCTGCTCCTGTACACGCTTCCAGAGCAAGGTCAAGGTCGTTTATACTGCCTATAAACTGGCGGACTGGTTTCGTGGCCTCGTACTCTTCATAAATTGTACACAAAAGTAACAGTAAGAGTATCAAATATTATGATTGCGCATTTTTTATTATTAATTTATATCCAGTCAAGGGACCATTTTTGTGTCTATGATATTCAAATCAGCAAATAAAACCCAACAACAACAACAACAGAACCCACCATACTATGTCATCGACCGACAACTTTGCTTGTAGACCAAAAGTGCTTATGTCATACAAAGGAAAACATGAATTTTATTTTAAAAAGAAACGAATTCAAAGTAACCGGTTTGAATAATAGGTCATTCAGCTTAAAGCTGTCCGCTCTGTATTACATATCAAATAATTGAGGGTTGTTTGCTGGATGTTTGCGATGTACCACAGATAGGCTAATTCATCGATTTCTGAGGAGCGGGGAATACAACATTGTAAACATTAAATCACTGACTGCCAGTTAACTAAACATGAAATTCTGTGATTGGGTGTGGAGTGGTGTATTCCCCACAGCTGTGTCCATACAAAGTCGTAGAGAAGGATCGAACCCACGACCATGGGATAGATGCTCTACCACTGGACCACGCATTCCACAAACATATATCTTAAACGGTCTTTACATCATGTTTATATATAACATTTCATCAGTTTTACTTACCAAGTTTGTTGACATAAGGCATAATACATTCAGTATACGAATTGCTGCCACATGATGTGCACGACACTGCAGCAAGCCAACAATGTGTTGTCCAAGAAAGCCTGATCCGCCGGTCACAAGAATCACAGTCGGTTTTAACCGAGAAGGCATGACTACCATGGAAATGTCTCTGAAACATACGAGAACTTAAATATAATTAATACGAGACCAGCTGAGATCCGGTTATTATAATGCTCAATACATTAAACGCGATAATGCTGTCTGTCACTTGTTAATAGCCAAGTGCTGTTATTGGGAGAAACATCCCCTGTGTGCCCCTCATCGTCTTGGTGCCAACTTGCACGATATAGTGTTATAGGTTGACACCGTGTCTGAGACACTTCCTCCTAGTCCCTAGATTGTAGAACGGGTCCAGCTCTCCCCGCTTGGGTCCGTCACATGGCAGTGGGATTTGAGCACGTTGATTGGTCAGTTACCTCAGCGGAAATTGAATGACGTCACAGTTTGCTGCAAAAATCGTCTCACACAACAAACAATTTTGCACTGTCTACATTAATTTTGGAGAGTTGCACTTCTGGAACACTGAACACGTTACCAATGTATCTAAAAGAACCGTGTTTCCATAGACTTTCATAACTGTTACATGTATGGCTTCATCAAACAATGCCAAAGGTCATTCAAACTTGGCAGAAATCATGAAAATGTTCCAATATTCTCATATATACAAAGATATATGACAATTTCACGCATTTTCAGCAAAATAATGCCAAGCCGATTTACACAGCTTTAATTTCTTGGGAGCAAGAATCTTGCTATCTTCATGTAAGGGATGTAACTCTTAAGTGAGACCTAAAGTAAACGGTGAAGTGCCATGAATTGTGGGACAGGCATGGAATTCCTTGCTCTTTCAATGAGGTTTACGAGTCCTGATTCGGGATATACCAGGGACTGGGATAGGCTTTTAAGTTCCAGTAATGAGTGATGAATACCAGGAAAAGTTCTATCACAGAAATAATAGCAATAATTAATTGATTCACAGAAGAGTTATGATTGTTTCTTTATTTATATTATTTTGTGAGACGTAACTGGACGCTTGTGAAGATTGGGGGTGACTGTCATTACTAGAATGAAACTATCAGCCATAACACAACCATTAGAAACAGGAAGAGCTTCCGTGGGGATGTCGCGTAATATCAATATGTGCATTGTTTTTCCTTTTATTGTTGTTCTCTTATATTTTTGGTTATTTTGTGATTTGAATGCCATAATAGCTGTACTTTGGATATTTTTGAAAAAAACAATTGTTATGTCTCAAATGTGAATGAGAAAAAATACCGCCACAGAAGAACCAAGGAACTAAAGTGACTTGGGACGCCATTTTTTGCCCAGATATGTGGAAAATTAGCTTATCAAGATTCCATTTGTTTGAATGTTTGGCAAAAATAAACATTGCCCATTTTCATTTCACTATAGACTTTATTTTTCTATATGTTTGAATTTTTGGCAAAAATTAAAGTTGCCCATTTCTCAATTCAGTCTAGAGCTGCGTTTTCTCTTTCCACCAGTTTAGTTTCCCCATACATAGTTACACAGAGCCAGTGCTTAGTTGTGAACAGATGCACATAAAATTAATTATAATTTAATTCGGGGATTTTCTACGAATGACAAGCATGTAAATGGATTCAAACTCACGACCCCTGGATTTATATTTAAACGCGCTACCGACTGAGCTAACCGCTCCCGGTTCAAAGCTATACCATTGCGATAAACAGTTGTCTATGCTAAGTGTTTTGTTTGCTTGTGGTGTGCTTTACGCCTTTATTTGGCAGAATTCCAGTTATCTAATGTAGGGCATGGCAGCTTACATATATCGTCGTCCCTGGTATCCGCTCGGCAGTTATCCTAGTATCCTAGCACACAGTCACTGATTACTTCCCCAAACATTCAGAAGAGAGTATAACCAATAACAGAGGAAGAGAGTATAACCAATAACAAGTTCACGATCATTCACAAAAGAGACGGTAGGGCGGGGTTTCTAACTAACGACCCATGGGTTGACTGTCAGTTGTGACACCGAACGAGCCAGCCTGTCGCTACCTATGATACAGTCACACAGAAAACGTTTTATTTGGTGTGGTAAATATTCCGGTAGGAATATTGGAAACTATATAGCGCCATGTTTTCATCAACCAGAGAGACGTCTGTGAACTTGTAGCATTATCTATTTATTGACTCGGCAAGGAGTCTCAGACGACTGGATTCGAACGTTTTTACCGGTCACGACTACACTTTGAAGGTCGTGCAGTGCTTGTAACATCATAGGCATATGCGTATCCAGAATAATATTCTCGTCTGGTGGAGTCACGCAGTTGCTTGTGTGTGTTGGATTTCAAGACATTAAAGGGAGTATATCAGGGAAAATAGCTATAATTGTCTTAAAATTATAATTATTTTTAAATGAACAAAAAACATCTCGTTATCATTATCAAATATATTGTTTAGTATGCACAAGTCCAACAAAATATGACAAAATCGATATTTAAATTAGAATAGTAAACTTGAATCGAAACCCTTTTTCTAAAAATAAACATGACTTAAATACAGCTTGCTTGACGACATTCATATCATCATACATACTCTTTCCAAGTTGAAACTACTACTTGTAAACCTGTAAAACGGTTCAACTGAAATCAAAATGAAATCACGCGACTCATTAAATACGTCATAAAATATATTGCAGTTTTAAGTGGGAAGTCTAACCTAGGCGCGTAGTACAAGTTATATATTTTTTTATTTTGGCCATGTTCAAATAGATATCCTTTTGGAAAAACGTGGTCAGTGAGTATATATAGGCATGATATATTAGAAAAAAAACTGTTTATAGCCAATTTTGAAATTTTGAAAAATCCTGATATAATAAAGGACTTAAAATACCGTGATTTAGCAATATTTCGAGAATAATGTGTGTTGGGGTGGGGGTGCTTGGTGACCTGTCCCCACTGTTTGTCCCTGCCTCTCTGTACCCGCCACTGACAGGAATTACATTTGAATAAATCTTAATCGTGCCACGGGCAGCTTGCTCTGGATACAGACACCCCAAATACACATCTAGTATACTGATTTCAGCTTAAAGCATATAGACTGACCCGATGCATTTCTAAGAGGTCGTGATGGCAACATATGTGTATACTTATACAGTACCTTATTCTTATAAAACCGAATACAATTTAATAATAAATATTCTTCTTTAGATAATTGGAGCGGTGTGGTCTAGTGGTAGAGCCTCGTACTCAGTGGTAATGACCTGGGTTCGATCTTCCAGTCACTGCTATGTGAAAGTCCTTTAGCATATATTACGCTTATTTTTTAAGAGGTAAGAATTTAATTCAGAAGTGATGTAACAATAAATAACTTCAAAACTGAATTAATTTCGAGTTCATTTCGATCCAAAGTAAAGACGATGATTCTGCTCAAAATAATTCTGATGTTTTTCCTCCATTGATAAAACTACAGGGACACGGCGCCTAGCAAAGACACAGGGGTAATACAACCACACTTACAACAAACCAACAACAACGAAAACATAAACAATAGCTATATGAATTATATACACTTTAAACAGATGCCCAACAATTGAAGTTCCATATTTATAAATTCGTAATTTTTATTTATTTGTTGGACATTTGCAATGTATATAGGATTAGAGACGGTTCTTTTTTTTTTGGTGTTTTTGGTGTTTTTTGTTTTTGTTTTTTCGATTTTGTTGTTTTCAGGGGGGGGGGGGGGGGGGGATATATTACCCCGGTGAGGTGTCTTCGCTAGGCGCCCTGTGAATAAAACTGTACGTCATGAATAACATGACGTTTAAACACCATAGCCATAAAAACCTGCAGGAAAGCAAAACTGACTATAAATAGATAATAGAATGTCTACAAATCAATACTCAATGTAAAATATTTTACCTGGCAATTTTCACAATATCCTTTGATCCCAGTAAAACTATAACTTTATCAATAATTTGGTATAGTACCTGTGACACGTCAGCATTTATGTTTTACAATTCAGAGTAAGAAGATAGTGTTAGGGAAGGGAAACAACTCTACATGCTGCCTTCATGTCCAGGGGGAGGCACTCACTATATCTTGGTAAGTACATATGTGCCGCCAATTTGACCCCTTTTTTAGACATATGATTTAGAGTTGTGACCCCTACTTCTTTTGCATAATGTGATGTAGAGCTTTGGCCCTCCTTTCTTGACACATAATGTAGACTTTTGACCCCTTGTTCAATCCAGGATCTTATCCCTTTCTGCCTAGGAACTCCAGGCTAGGAACCTCTTGGCTTTATTCTTAATGGAATCCAAGAGCTTATGTCATTGTATAGAGTTTTATTTAGATTAAATGTAGGGTTTTGATTCATATATAATTTGTTTGAATGTAGGATTTTGACCCCCATACAATTGGTTTGAATGTATACTTTTGACCCCCGAACTTTACGCTGCAATGTAGAGTTTGTGCCTATGTTTTGAAGTTTACGGTGCCCCCCCCCCCCCCCCCCCCCCACACACACCCTCACCCCCACAAACACACACACTGGGTCTCATGCACTGTGCAGTGTTTGTTTGGAATGGAGTTCAACTCTTGGGATACATGTCATTCATCAAAATAATAATGAAAGGTAGAAAAGAAAAAGAAGATGAAAATAGTTATTGACGCCTGACATTACATTCCAGCTATTTAAAGAGTGGCAAACTGTGAATTTTATTTTAATGGGATACTTTTTATTTTGGATGAAGGCATTTTCAAACTCATTCGTATAAGACAATCGGCTACAAAAGTGCCAATGGCCGTTAATAAGAAAGCTAATATAATACCTAGGGCCAAAAGGGCAAGTTTGGAATCAGCAAACATTTATATTTTATTTTACTCTTGATTCATTATGGAGATATAAATCTAGATTTACTAACAGATAGAACAACTTACATTATGAGTTGATCTACGTAAACTTCGTTGCCATATGAAACACACCAAATTCACAAGCGTTAATAATAGCTGAACATTTGCAATATTTAGTTTTCTAATTACATGTAATCTACATCCACATATACCAAGTGATTTAATGACGTGTTCTATATAATGGACAACCAATATAACAAACGCGGTGAAGCTAATTTTAATAGTGTCAATTGATTGTCAAATGCAGACGTATTACCTACAATAATAAACCATGTGACATGCTATCTAACGTGTCCGTATGTACGACCAAGATATATACTAAAAACAAACAATGTATATGGAATGTCATTATATAATGAAATCATAACTGGCAAAGATAACCCATATTTCAGGGTCAAGTTTTATTTATGTAAATAGAACATATGTATCTAAATTCAAATCTGTAACCGCCGATCGAACTGTATAACACGCAGAAAAAAAGTGTTACTGTTCCATTTTTACTAAGAAATAAGAAATATTTAGTAGAATATTCTATATAACTTCTAACTTATCCGTGGCATAGCTAACCCTAAAGTAATGTGGTAGTCCACCAGGTTTAAGGGGGGGGGGGGGGGGTTGAGGCCTGCCTCCTCAGAAAAAAATTAAGATGCATTTCTTGCGGTCTTGGGGCATTTCCAGGAGATACAATAATGCATTTTTTTTAAGAAAATGTGCAAGCCATGGCGTTATGGCATAAATGCAGCTACGCCATTACCTATACTTATAAATATGGACTATTTAAAAGACAACTTATATTAAAACAAAACACTAAAAATACATCGACAGCGGATTCGTAGACATGGAGATAGATGGTGATTGGGCATTAGACGACGTGCGCACAGCATTAATGTTAAAAAGGATATTAAAGTTAACCTGCCTGAAAATTCGGAACAAGAGCAATGCACACACTACAAACACCTACCCTTCTAATGCAAACTAGGTTAAAGTATGCTTATTATCTTATTATCTCTCCACGTCATCAAATATTTTTTTATGAATCAAGTATTTTTGTTTAGAAGATGGAGCTCCTTTATACTATGTCACGTGTCACTAATACGTGTCCCGCCTCATTAAAGGGACACACGGCAATTTGGATCATTTTCACTGGGTACTATTTTGAAAAGTATCAATTCAATTCAATTCAATTATTTATTAGTGACCCAGGTCTCCGGCCCAAACATATTACATATACACAATATATAATATCGAATCATTTATATTTTAGTAACAATACATTACCTTAAAATACATTCAAATACAAAGACATAAATAATATCAAGACCATATATATATATATATATATATATATATATATATATATAACATATTTGACCAATTGACTTCTTTTGATGAAAGCATAATGAAGAAACATGGCTAGATGTTTTATAGCATTTTCACATTTACTTGATAATATAGAACTTGTTTTTACTGGGAAGTGTGAAATATATTTTTGGAATATAAAATGATCTTAAATTATGATAAAGTGGACAAAAATGATATTCGTCTTCAATTAACGTTTTACAAGGTGCAACTATAAGATTAAAATACCACGGTATGTATTCAGACCATTATTTCGTGTTTTTTTTTGAAGGCGAGCGTAGCGATGCCATCTATAGGAATGACGCAGCCCATAATATTATTTTGTTCAAAACCTTTGTTATACTGTCGACAGCGATTTCATTTCCTCCGACCAATAAAAAGTTACAAAAGTTTCAAAATGCAATTGCCATAGCAAAGTACGTAGAAAGCCAAATTTGTATTGCGATTTTTGTTCTATCAAATAGAGAGCAAAATACTTCAAATATGTGGTAGTCAAAGCATACAGATTCCACTAAAATGACATGAAATTCAAACGACTTCTGCGCATTAGTACAGCAACAGTAAAACTACCTCCCCCCTACAGCGTCCCAAGTGATGATAAATATATTTTGGCCGCCGTTTTTTTGGTGAAATGCTTGGGAAAATGAAATTATGGTCTCAATTCCACGGTTTCAGATTGACATTAATTTTCTGCATTTTAATTAATCTAATACATTCGGCTTATTGCATTAGCTTTTGTCATTGGCTCCGGGCTACTTTCGGTTTTACATGATATTCCAGTTACATGATCACTGCCATTTCAAAATGTCTTTCACGTAATTTGAAAACAACGCTTGTGAACCGTTTTGACTGTAGCATTGACAATACAAGATTCTATAAATTAACTGGTAGGAAATCACAATCGGATGATTTTAATAAACAAGCATAATAAGAGCGGAACGACTACTTTGGCCTGAGAGTCCGCCATAGAACCCAAGAGTTTGGCAAGGGGATGTCATTTTGAGTGCCGGGAAGACCGCACAAACTTTTTCAAGCGTCACCTGTTTCCCATCGATCGCCCTGCCTAATACCAAAAAGTCAAACAAGTCGTGCAGGCGTCCTACTAGACACACAGTTAAAACCTTGCCCGCTAAATGTAGCCACGACACCCTACTAGCGCTTTGGAGTGCGCCAAAGAACCCAAGAGTTTGCAAAGGGAGTGTATTTGTGTGGGCCGTGAAGGCGCTCAAGCCTCGCCGGTTCGACCAAAATGCGCTTGAAACAGGCTAGTCTTGCAAAACACACAACATTCAAACAACTCGTGCAGGCGTCCTACTAGACACACAGTTAAAAGCTTGCCCTTTTGGATGACACCCCCATGCCAAACTCTTGAATTCTATGGCGCATTTCCAGGCCAAAGTAGTCGTTCTTGTAAACATTTAGAGAGCAAGCTTTTGAGTGTTTGTCAAATAAAACGCCTGTACGTTTTTTTTTTTAACTTTATGTGTTTTGCAAGGCTAGCTTTTTTCTCGCGCGTTTGGGGCGAACCGTCGAGGCTGGGACGCCTTCACGGCACACACAAATACACTCCCTTGCCAAAGTCCTTGGATCTTTGGCGCACTTCCAGGTGCTAGTAGAGTGTCTGGGCTACATTTAGAGGGCATGCTTTTAACTGTGTGTCTAGTAAGACGCCTGCACGAGTTGTTTGAGTGTTGTTTGTTTTGCAAGGCCAGCCTGTTTCTAGCGCGTTTTGGTTGAACCAGCGAGGCTTGAGCTCCTTCAAGGCACATACAAATACACACCCTTGCCAACCTCTTGGGTTCTATGGCTCACTCCCAGGCCAAAGTAATCGTTCTGGTCTACATTTAGAGAGTAAGCTTTTGAGTGTGTGTTAAATAGAACGCCCGTACGAATTGTTTATTAAGTAATACCCAGTAAATTAAGTTCTTATACGGTTAGAAAAAAAATGAAAACTAGAAAAATAATAAGGATGCGATAGGTCCAGACTCGTTAATTAAATAAAGAAAAAAACAACACTCAAATTATTGAGCAATTTAGACCAACTGACGTTGTATTTTACATATTATGGTTACAATATGCAGACTTCATCTTTATTTTTTACTTGTAGATGGCTATTTAAAAACAATATCCATACGCCCGTTTGTGATGTACGAGGAACTTGACGAGCGCTACACGGGGATGGGAGTACGGAAAGCGTTACAATTCGGCTCATATTTCCTGTTTAATTGCGGCTCAGCAATCACGGATCATGCCTACGTCGTTAACGTCGCTTGGGGATTCCTGTGTGCCGAGATGTCGCTGCGTGAAGACGACACTTAGGCGGATAGTGTCAGTGGAAATGGTTTTTTTCATTGGGGACGAGACCCTAAGAAAAATATGTTTGAAATTTTGACACCTTTATATAAGGATGCTGGTTACAAACCCAGTCCAATAGTGATCCCGCAATGGCTGGTGTTATACCCTTTATACATATTGTCTTTCATACTCAGCATCATCTCAATCGCATACAGGGTTAACTTCTTTGTTGGACCTACAGCATTCTTATTCATGTCAAAATCTTACGTTTTCAGTTACGTTACGAGAAAGCGAAACAGTTGCTAGGTTATAAACTGTTGTTTACATACGAGGAGACACATTCCAGAGCGGTGAAATTGTTGTCGTCTGTTGGAAAAGTATCTTGAAACAATACATGCTTAATGAGTTGAGCGACATTTTGTTTTGTTGAGCAGATTTATGAAATAAGAAATAAGATAACCTTGATCAGCGACTGTAATGATTTTTAAACAAAACGCACACACCAATGCACGTACAACCACGATCGCATGGCCATTTCTTAAAATGGTTTTGTATAGCATAAATAAGAAAAATATATTTTGAACTACGTTGAGATAAGAAGTGAATGTTGTATAAACACTTTAAAATATTTAAAAAAAATGTTAATATGTTAAATGTTAACCTTTTATTGACAATTTGACAAGATACTTAAATTTTAGCGTTCTTCTACTTTGGAAAGGTAAATAACTCTTGTAAGTGACAGTATAAAAATGCTAACGTTTTCGGATATAGACGGTGTTCACAAATTCTTGTTATAAATCAAGATTATCATCCCATCATTTAGTAAACATATCCAATGGATCCAGTATTTCTGGCGAGTGTTCCCTGTGCTTTGCTCAATCAACATCAGAACTACTTAAAGGGACAGACGAGCATTTTGATAAAATTTTCACTTAAAAGCTATTTTTGAAAATTATATCTACGTGTCACAGAAATGAGATTAGAATACTCCGGTATGTGCACATACACTTACTCTCAGCATTTCTATTTTGGAAACGGGCATTTTCTTGGAAATTACTAAAAAGCATATTTCGTATATTCGTGGTCACATGTGGCAAAACGTGTGATTTATTTCCATCCTATATCATTGGTATGTTGAACAAAGTTTCATATAGATATCCACTGAGTTTGTATTTTATAAAAAGGAATCTTTTCATGTCTTCAACATTCTACTAGTCAAGTAGTTATATAAACAAATGTTATATTTCTTAAATATAAATTCAAAGATATTAATCCTTAGTGGTTTGAATTTTCGTCTACCCTTAAGCCTATAACTGCAAAGATTTATCTAACGTGAGAGCAATTAGTAGAATGCGATTGAAACGTTGTCAGGAGTGACTTGAAACAGTTGAAACAAAATCGTTAGCCTGGTGGTTTCAAGTTAATTCATTCATACCAAGTCTGCGTTTAAATTTCTACAGTTAATTTGATATGAAATTGTTCATGCTTAAACAGTCTTGTTCATTTCTATATATTTCCGCGTATAATATACCACCGTATACACCTTGGCTGCCTTCAACAACTTTAAACAGCAAACATGTTTAATGCCTGATTCCCGAAATGTATCGCGTTCTGAGTACTAATACGAGATTGAGCCAGTGTCCAGGAAAATATGTTAACAAAACGTTTTAAAAACGAACTGAACGCAGCCCTGCATTAGAACTGATTAAAGAACGATATGCTCGTAATATCAATTATCAAGGGGTATGATGTAATATTTACACAACTGTGAAAGTATATTTGTAGTTTGTTTGTTAGAAATAACCCAAAACCGTCTTGTCCTAATCTCGCTGAAATTGTCAGTAGTTCTAAGATTGTAAGAATCTTGCAAACGTAGAGACATTATCAGAGGTGAATGGAACATAGCGCAAAATATCTTGGAGACATACATGTAGTACTTCCAAGTCATACAACGATCAACATAGTTTTGATCGTATGCGACATTTGCTTTTTTAAAAACACAACCGTCTTACAAGTCGTGCAGAAGAAATGATTTTATTTAGAGGTAAGATCTGATTGGCTGAAACAAACACACCTCTGCAATCGTTAGGCTATAAAAAACTAAAACACATTTATCCGGACGGAAGTCATGGCAAGATATTTGTTATAGAAAATATCTAATAATATAAATATTAATGAATAAAGAAATAAAAATCCAAACGACACTCTTTTGAAATACTACGGAAGTCTAGATGATAGTCCGAATCAACAAAAACGTTATTCGATTTTCGCTAAATAAAAATGATTTTTATTCTCGGGCGAACTTGTCAAGACCTTTGTCTTTTAGAAAAGCAAGCGTCGCATATGATCAAGACTACGATTAACATTCTCTTTATATAGTTTTGTCAGTAGTTAAAATTGCACTATTAGTTTAAGGTTGGTTGTAGTCGACTTCATTTCTGTGTAAATACACGGGTGTTTATTTATTGTGTTTTTCAATACATTTTGTAATATTGTTTCTGTTCCAGTAGTAACACTGTACTTGCACTGTTTCCCGCCAAGTAACAATGACAACAGTGGTACATTTTTGTTTATACATCCTACTGGCAATTCATTTCTGTTTTTATCAAATTGTTCACGTGAGATGAAATATTGATTTCAAAATACACTAGTGGGAATGATGTGTCATAAATTAAATACCTATAATCCGTCTAAAACCATGATCATTAGGATGTTTTTCCCTTGATTTATGGTTTAAGTACTTGATTATAAACTAACATATATTGGTGAAACAAGATCGAAGATGAAACAGTATTCTAAGCGCTGCCACACTGAACTAACATGTCGCAGACCCATGTTATGATACCCCACCCACTCACATTATGCTGAAATCGGGCCGACCAGACCTTGAACTATCCTTTAAATGCTAAGCGTCAAGTGAGGAAGCTTCTAGTATCAGTTTTTGGTAAGAGCCGACCAGGGATCGAATCTACGAATTTCAGTCTACATGCAAATTAAGCATTTGAGGATAAAGTTAAAATGCGCATGGCAACATGGTCTTGATCACATGACAAAATACATCGTCTGTGCGAGATTCGAACTCTTGACTCGCCTATCCTGCTTCCGAAACTTTACTTAAATACCACATATGACATATTTAATAAAACGCATAATGAAATTGTACAATGTATTATTATATAATATATTGATAGTACGATATTACATATAATTCCTTATTATATTTTCATAAATCCGATTTAATATACTTTATGTTCAATGCATTTTGAAGTTGTGAATAAAATTCATTTATATGAGTCTCTCTTAGCAGTTTATACAAATCGTGCCATCTTATTTGACGTCATATCATGTAAATATGCATAACAACAGTTTTCATTGGTCGATAGCAGTCACGTGTATAGTTCGTTATAAAATGTATGATGTCCGGTAAAACTTTATGCTATGCCATTACCAAAAAGGATTATCATTAACTTAACAGTCATTGAGAGAAAAAGTAGAATCAAAGTGCCAAGAAGCACATATCTCTTTATGCATTGGCAATGCATTGTCAATAATTCAGTTTATAATGCTGATGAAAATGATATAATTTTGTTTTCCTCCCTCATATTCTTTGATCCAATTTCGTTCGTTATTTCAAATGCCATTGGCAAAGTTTATGTAAATAAGATGCAACACTGTAATAATTGCGCGTTACCTGTATATTATACTGTTAATTTACCAATCTAACTAAGGAGTAATATAACGTCTCGGAAACGGTATTTTTAAAGGTTTCCGCCGCACTTTATTCCCAATACTAACAGGGCTATATACATGCATTGTTGATTCAGTATTAAAACAAATTACGCGAAAGGATATATTTATTGCCTAAAGCGAGGGATGCTCACATTTTCGCTGAGGATACCATGTGCTGTTTGTAATAATAAAATGAGGTCGTATTTGCAGATAGACGCGTGATGATGAAGGGAAAGTTGTGTTTTTCATGTCACTCGTTTCAAATCATATAATCACTTGTCAACATTTCTTTATCAACAA
This sequence comes from Panopea generosa, assembly GCA_029582155.1. NCBI lineage: Eukaryota > Metazoa > Mollusca > Bivalvia > Adapedonta > Hiatellidae > Panopea > Panopea generosa. Next base: position 50,802,162 of record CM055899.1, on the reverse strand, counting down.
TCGAGTATGACGAGCTTGCACAGCAGTACAGAGAAGAGGGTTGGACAGTGTGGAGCTATCCCATAGAATAAGGGAAACACGGACTTCCAGCTTCGCCGCTTTGAAAATTGCTCCAAGACATCCGAAGCCGGCAGTCGGAAAAATCTCAAAAACTGCAGAAAAAAGAGCTCCAGCTCGCAATGGCTGAGAAGAGATGTAAGTAGCTGGAAGCCCACCACTGATGGGGTAGTGTTTGGCCAATACTATGGCTGCACCACCAGTCCGAGCTTGTCCTGGGATTAAAGGAACGAAACAAGTGATGAAGAGTGCCCAACACCCCCACCCCTCAGCTGATGACAGTAGTGCTTAGCAGCGTTTCTGTATTATTCATTATCATATATTTTTACACAGGCAAATGAGACAAATCTGATTCTCGTATTATTCTCATGTTAAACCCTTCATTTGAGAATCATAAAACTGCAACCATATATGCTCAAAGGAACATTTCGTCGTATGAGAATCATAAACCAGTTGTATTTTATGCTTCCTTTAGTATGAAATAGAGCGATGCATAACTAATAATAAGATCGCAAACGTAAAAATTCGGTCAGCTCCGTCATCTGTTATCTTCGGTACAAACATGTTTACGGTATGATGCAAAATGAGATTACCAACGACTTTTTAACGTAGAAATACGTTTTTAAAGTGTTTTTATAAAACTTCATCTCATTATTTTTTGTACTTTCTTAATGTTCATAGGGTGTTATTTTTATACACGACATTTATTTTTATATGAAAAACAACTGCATTGGCTAAATTAACCAAAACGGCTCCCTATGGAACCACAATCTGGAACGAAGTTTTTCAATCCGTTAATGTTGTGAACTCTTTTCAACATGCATTTTACCATATGAGCTTGTTCTGCTCGCGCCATTAAAACATAATGTATGGAAAGCATATGGAACTTAGCATACGGCCGTATGAGAACCGTTCAAAATAACCAGTATATGGTGTTCATATGAGTATCATATGATACGTATATGTGGCTGCTCAATTGCTGTATACTTATCTTACCCTTTTTTCTGAGCACGGACCTGTACAGGTGTACATAAAACACGACATCATGAATGTTTTAACTATGGTTACAAGAGTTTTTGGCAAAAAAGCACTGCTTGTTGATAGAATTCAATGAATTTCAATTTTATAAGTAGGTACATACACTAAAAAATCTGATAACTGACAACACAAAAACAGCATCTGTCATAAAAGAGAACATAATACTTAAAAAGGATCATATCATACCTTACAACAGACAAGCAAATAGACTTTACAGAGGAGCATATAAACCTTACATGGGAGCATATAGACATTACAGAGGAGCATATAGACCGTACAGAGGAGCATAAAGATCGTACAAATCTAGAGGAGCATATAGACCTTACAGAGGAGCATATAAACCGTACAGAGGGGCATATAGACCTTACAGAGGAGCATAAAGACCATATAGATCTTACTGAGGAGCATATAGACCTTACAGAGGAGCATATAGACCTTACAGAGGAGCACATAGACCTGACTGAAGAGCATTTATACCTTACAGAGGAGCACATAGACCTTACAGAGGAGTATAAAGACCTTACAGAGGAGCATATAGATTTTTCAGAGGAGCATATAGACCTTACTGAGGAGCATATAGACCTTAGCGTGGAACATATAGACCTTACAGAGGAGTCTATATACCTTACAGAGGAGCATGTAGACGTTAAAGTGGAGAATAGTTACCTTACAGAGGAGTCTATAGAACTTACAGAGAAATCTATATAACTTACAAAGGAACCTATAGACTTTACAGAGCAGCATATATAACTTACAAATGAACCTATATACCTTACAGAGGAGCATATAAAGCATTGTATGGAACGCGTGTGTTACAGTGGTAGAGCACGGATATAAAGCCATATTTTATCTGAATTGCTTTTTGAGTCCGCGCTATGCGTATTGTATGAACTATCATCAAAAGAATAATTATCAATAAAAAATGCATTAAAAAAGTAATATGCACGCAAATTGGCTCCAAGATGAAAGCAATTTAATCCGGACTGACTAAGGATAATCGGCGAAGATCCCCGAATAAGTGGATATGTATAAACTTCATTAAACTGAATTTTAACATTTAAGAGGCTTCATATTTGCCATGCTTAATTCTACGTTTAACAAGGGGTTTCTGCGACGGATTGTTCAAAGGATCAAACGACTAGTGATGGCCTATCTATCGCCGTTTAAGCCGTAGGATCGAGCCTTAATCGGTTCAAAAACTCCATCGGAGAAATTATACAATTTACTTGCGAAGGAAAGTGGTTCTACTCAAATCTTTCTTGAGGTCTTCATCAATTAATAAAACTGGATATGCAATACATAATCAGCCATTTGTTGAAAATGACGTAAAGCACTATTGAACACTTCGGTGTATATTGATCTTAAATCAACATTGGAGTTTAACGTAAAATAAAGAAACACACAACCTTATCATTATTATTAATGTTTACTTTCATACACGTATATCAGTAACTTATATCCTGTGACTGTGTAATCTATTATAAAAAATATGTAAGTTTAATAGGGTTTATATTTTCAATAAGAAAAAGTCATAAAATATATATATTATTTTATTTTATTTTTATTTTTTCGCTTTCGCTGCGGCTTGAACATTCGACATTCTGAGTGACAGTTAAAGGCGTATGCCACTGCGCCACTTTGGAGCCTAATACTAATACAACAGTTGACACCTTTTAAAGCTGTTAGATCACGAAAAGGGCGTCATTCTAGTTGACCGGAACTGGAATTAATTCATACGTTTGATATACGTTTTACGCTATGCAAATTGTTGTAACCGAATAAAAGGTTTTGCTGGTGATTATAAAATACCTCGAAATTTATATCTGGCGGTTTGCTAGTACAGCAGATAGCTTAGTTTTCAAATCCTCATTCACTTGAGGTTAACCCTTCTTGTGGGATGAGGTTGCAATGCAATTGCTACAATCGCCGGTCGTGGATGATTGAGCGACCCTTTCACTATTTTATCTCTATATTTCTTCTGTCTAAGAAAGTAACATCTGAAGAAACCAGTTTGAATCCATATTTTGGTAACTGGTTATTCTAATAATGGCCTTATTTCAGTTTATTCTGCTAAATTTTCTTTCTTTATTAACTGAGAGTCAATGTAGATGTCGATTGAGAGCCAAACAATATCGATGTAGACGGAGAGCCAAACAATGGAGATAGAGACTGAGATCCAAACAGTATAGACGGAGAATGAGAGACAAACAATGTACATTGAGACTGAGAGCCAAACTCTGTAGATGTAGACTGAGAGCAAAACAATGTAGATGATGATTCAGAGCCAAACAATATAGCCGGAGATTGAGAGCTTAACAATGCAGATGTAGACAGAGAGCCAAACAATGTAGATGGAGATTGAGATCCAAACAACGTATATTGAGACTGAGAGTCAAACAATGTAGATTGAGACTTGGTGTTAAACAATGTAGATGGAATCTGAGAGCCAAACAATGTTTATGGAGACTAAGAGCCAAACAATGTAGATGAAGATTGATAGCCAAACTCTGTAGATGTAGACTGAGAGCCAAACAATGTAGATGGAGATTCAGAGACAAACAATATAGACGGAGTCTGGGATACAAACGATGTACATGGAGACTGATAGCCAAACTATGTATATGTAGACTGAGAGCCAAACAATGTAGATAGAGACTGAGAGACAAACAATATAGACGGAAACTGAGAGACAATCAATGTACATGGAGACTTAGATCCAACATATATAGATGGATATTGAGAGCTAAACAATGCAGATGCAGACGGAGAGCCAAACAATGTAGGTGGAGACTGAGAACCAAACAACGCATATTGAGACTGAGAACCAAACAATGTAGATGGTGTCTAAGAGCGAAACAATGTTTATGGAGAATGAGAGTCAAACAATTAGATGCCGACTGAGAGCCAAACAATGAACATTGATATTAAGAGTCAAACAATATCGATATAGACGGAGAGCCTAACAATGTAGATAGAGCATGAGAGCCAAACGATATAGACGGAGACTGAGAGACAAACAATGTACATGGATACTGAGAACCAAACTTTATAGATGTTGATGTAGACTGAGTGTCAAACAAAGTATATGGAGACTGAGAGTCAAACAATGTAGATGAAGACTGATAGCCAAACTATGTAGATGTATACTTAGCATGTGGCATTGTTTGTCAAAGTATAACGCAATGTAGGGTTTACTTAGATATAGTTATTGTCCAAAGAAAATGACGGCATCAATATATTTTTGCGGTTAGCTATATGTAGTACAGCAAATAGCCTTGCTCTGAAATCCTCACTAAATCTAGTGGAATGTTGTTTTTTCACAATTGCTACAATCGCCGGTCGTGGATGATTTAGCGTCTTTTACTGTCTCTCTCTCTATCTTTCATATGTCTAATAATGTAACCTCATTTTCTTGTGTTTAACCAAACGCGTTTGAGTCCATATTTACTGTGGAGTTTAAAGTTTGGCAACTGGTTATTCTAACACTTTAGCTTTTATTGTACTGGTCTAATTTCAGTATTTCCTGCTAAATTAAGTTTAATTAAATTAAGAGACTGCGAGCCAAACAATGTAGATGCCGATTGATTGCCAAACAATGTGGATGTAGACTGAGAGCCAAACAATGTAGATGTAGACTGAGTAATAAATAACAGTGAAATAAATCAGTCAGAAGCCTGTTTAGCAAAATAGTAATAAATTGCTAAATTAGGTTGATAACTGATATATTGTTTTGAATTGCACGACTATTGTTATTTTGGCGCCCAGGTCCAGTGGTCTTGTCATTGGATTAGTATTCCAGGGTCCCGGGTTTGATCCTCCGTTATGTCTTTGATAAGTATTTCCCACATGTCGAATAAATCGGTGTTGTACACCGCGCATGTGGGGTAAAAGAACCAGGGATGCTTCTAGAGTGTATTCTGAATCTTGCACTATCCTCCAAAAATCTTATATAAAAATAACAGTCACCATCAATAACAATCAGAAAGAATATAATGCGTCCGCTTTGGGTTTGTACACTAGCCGCTGGATTTAGAAGTTCTGGGAGCTACCTAAACTATTGAACTCCCTATTATACTCGTAATTAAGACCTAAATTACATGACGATAGGAAGATTGTTGTGCCCAAGAAATTAGATCTGTGTCAATCGATTTGGCATTAGAACTATTTCTGTTGAAAATGCGTATAATTGTCATACATGTAATTTCTTTGTACATATGAGGACATTTGACACATTTTCATTAGTTCTGTAAAATGTAATGACATTGGGTTCTGCTTGATGATTCTTGCATACTCGACAAGGATTTCCACGTATTTAGTACCAGGTACGGAATTTTCAACATGCACGACCTCCACGCGCTTATCCTAAACTGCTGTGACGTTGGAACAATTTATGACTTGACGTATTAAAACATATGACGTTGTATTTTTTATTTGACGTATAAGGATAGTTGTTTAGTTGAACATGTTCTTGAGTTTCTAATCAGTACTGTACTGCTCTTGCGCTTCATGGTATTTTATATCTGTTTATATCTAGACTATAGATATAAAGCAAAGGCAGATTCAATGGGGTCCCCCCCCCCCGCCCCTAAAATTTGGAAAGCATAGGGTTTTCTTCTACACATTTACTCTGAATTCAAGTTACCATCTAAACGAGTTGTGTTAAAACAAATTAAGCACGTATTTTAAGTACCTAAAATATGTATAAACTTAATACTTCTAGCATAATGCTTGGGTATACTCTAATGTTGCCTAGTGTTGTTTTTTTTTTAAGTTTTACCACCAAAGCGAGCAAAAATTCAAAAAAAGCTGAATAGCTTTTTTACAAGTAGATCGTCATCTGCAGCGAGACAAACGCAAAAGAAAATGTATGTATATTTGCATGTCATGACATATGTTAATGATTTTAAATGGACCAGTCTGCTAAAACATGTATACAATTAAAATATCTACACTGCGTATGCCAAACCTTCAAAAGCACCGAGACAAAAAGAATCAAACTGGTGGAGAAACTGAGGCAAACAAATAATCAGTACAACACTGAAATCTATGTTTTATCTTTTTTTATTCAATAATATATTATTATTTTTTTTTTTTTTTTGAATGGGGTTTAACGCCATTTTCAACACATTTCAGGTTATATATGGCATATCCAGTTTTACTGGTGGAGGAAGACCTCAGACTGAGTCAGACTGAGTAGAACCACCGTCTTTCCGCAAGTAACTGGAAACTTTCTCACATAAAGTTTTTGGAGCGAGCGGGACACGAACCTACGACCATAGCGGTGAGAGGTAAGTGATCTTGAGACGGCGCCTTAGACCACTCGGCCACGGAGGACCCAATCATATATTAAAAAAGATTTAGCCAGTAAAACAATATGCCATCGGCCTGCTCCTAACAAGAGAGTGATGTGCTATGATTGTGTGAACAAATGCTGAATGTCTAAGTGGCGCTGTAGCGTAATAGGTAAGGCGTGTGCATGTCAATCCAGAGGTCTAATGTTCGAGCCTGCCTAGCGACATTATTCTTTTGTAAATGAAAATGTTTATAAGAAAGTTCAAGATATTCGTGTTAATATTTTTATCTTTATTTTAAAGAATTAAGTTATAAATGTATATACATTCAATTCAATTTTAACATTTAATAAAGAAGCTTCATATTTGCAATGCTTAATTCTACTTTTAACAAGGGATCTCTGCGACAGATTGTTGAAAGGAGCAGTCGACTAGTGATGGCCTATCTCTCGCCGTTAAAGCCGTAGGTTCGAGCCTCAATCAGTCATAAAACTCCATCGGAGAAAGTATACGATTTACTTGCGGAAGGAAAGTAGTTCTACTCAAATCTATCTTAAGGTCTTCCTCAAGTAATGAAACTGGATATGCAATACATAATCAGCCATTTGTTGAAAACAATGTTAAGCACAATTGAGGACCTCAGTGTAAATTGAACTTATTAATAAATCAACCTTAGAGTTTAACGTAAAATAAAGAAAAACACAACATTACCTTTATTATTAATGTTTACTGTCATACACGTATATCAGTAACTTATATCCTGTGTCTGTGTAATCTGTAATAAAAAATGTATGTTAGCTTAATAGGGTTAATATTTTCAATAAGAAAAATGTCATAAAATATATATATTATTTAATTTTTTTTCGCCTTCGCTGCGGCCTGAACATATGGCATTCTGAGTGACATTGAGCGACAGTTAAAGGCGTATGCCACTGCACCACTTTGGAGCCTAATAATAATACAACAGTTAACACCTTTTAAAGTTGTTAGATCATGAAAGGGGCGTCATTCTAGTTGACCGGAACTGGAATTAATTCATACGTTTGATTTACGTTTTACGCTATGCAAATTGTTTTAACCGAATCAAAGGTTTTGCTGATGACTATAAAATACCTCGATATGTGTACATAACATCCGTTTATATTTGGCGGTTTGCTAGTACAGCAGATAGCCTAGTTTTCAAATCCTTTTTCACTTGAGGTTAACCCTTCTTGTTGGATGTGGTTGCAATGCAATTGCTACAATCGCCGGTCGTGGATGATTGAGCGTCCCTTTCACTATTTTATCTCTATATTTCTTCTGTCTAAGAAAGTAACATCCTTTTTTTGTGTTTGAAGAAACCAGTTTGAATCCATATTCTGGTAACTGGTTATTCTAACAATAGCCTTATTTCAGTTTTTTCTGCTAAATTGTCTTTCTTTAGTTACTGAGGGTCAATGTAGATGACGACTTAGAGCCAAACAATGTACACATAGATTGAGAGCCAAACAATATCGATGTAGACGGAGAGCCAAACAATTAAGTTAGAGACTGAAAGCCAATCAGTATAGAAGGAGACCGAGAGACAAACAATGTACATAGAGACTGAGGGCCAAACTCTGGAGATGTAGACTGAGAGCAAAACAATGTAGATGGAGATTCATAGGCATACAATATAAACGAAGAATAATAGCTTAACAATGCAGATGGAGATTGAGATCAAAACAACGTATATTGAGACTGAGAGCCAAACGATGTAGATGGATACTGAGTGTCAAACAATGTAGATGGAGTCTGAGAGCCAAACAATGTTTATGAAGACTGAGAGTCAAACAATGTAAATGAAGACTGATAGCCAAACAATGTACATGGAGACTGATAGCCAAACTATGTAGATTTAGACTGAGTGCCAAACACTGTAGATGGAGATTCAGAGCCAAACAATATAGACGGAGACTGAGAGACAAACAATGTACATCGAGACTGATAGCAAAGCTATGCAGATGTAGACTGAGAGCCAAACAATGTAGCTAGAGACTGAGAGCCAAACAATATAGACGGAAACTGATAGATAAATAATGTACATGGAGACTGAGATCCAACCTATGTAGATGGAGATTGAGAGCCAAACTTTGCAAATGTAGACGGAGAGACAAACAATATAGATAGAGACTGAGAGCCAAACAGTATAGACGGAGACTGAAAAACAAACAACGTACATGGAGACTGAGAGCCAAACTCTTAGATGTAGACTGAGAGCAAAACAATGTAGATGAAGATTCAGAGCCAAACAATATAGACGGAGATTGAGAGCTAAACAATGTAGATATAGACGGAGAGCCAAACAATGTAGATGGATATTGAGATCCAGACAACTTATCTTGAGACTGAGGGCCAAACAATGTAGATGGAGACTGAGTGTCAAACAATGTAGATTGAGTCTGAGAGCCAAACAATGTTTATGGATACTGAGAGACAAACAATGTAGATGAACATTGCTAGCCAAACAATATAGATGAAGACTGATAGCCAAACTCTGTAGATGTAGACTGAGAGCCAAACAATGTAGATGGAGATTCGGAGCCAAACAATATAGATGAAGACTGAGAAACAAACAATGTGCATGGAGACTGATAACCAAACTATGAAGATGTAGACTGAGAGCCAAACAATGTAGATAGAGACTGAGAGCCAAACAATATAGACGGAAACTGAGAGATAAACAATGAATATGGAGACTGAGATCCACACTATGTAGATGGAGATTGAGAGCCAAACAATGCACATGTAGAAGGAGAGCCAAACAATGTAGATGGAGACTGAGAGCCAAACAACGTATATTGAGACTGAGAGCCTAACAATGTAGATGGAGACTGAGTGTCTAACAATGTAGATGGTGTTTAAGAGCGAATCAATGTTTATGGAGACTGAGAGTCAAACAATTAGATGCCGACTGAGAGCCAAACAATGTACATGGAGATTGAGAGTCAAACAATATAGATATAGACGGAGATCCTAACAATGTAGATAGAGACTGAGAGCCAAACAATATAAACGGAGACTGAGAGACAAAAAATGTACATGGAGACTGAGAACCAAACTTTATAGATGTGGATGTTGACTGAGTGTCAAACAATGTATATAGTGTTTAAGAGCGAAACAATGTTAATTGAGACTAAGAGTCGAGCAATAAGATGCCGACTGAGAGCCAAACAATGTACATAGAGATTGAGAGTGAAACAATATCGATATAGACGGAGAGCCTAACAATGTAGATAGAAACTGAGAGCGAAACAATATTGACGGAGACTGAGAGACAAACGATGAACATGGAGACTGAGAACTAAACTTATAGATGTGGATGTAAACTGAGTGTCAAACAATGTATATGGAGACTGAGAGTCAAACAATGTAGTTGAAAACTGATAGCCAAATTATGTAGATGTACACTGAGCATGTGGCATTGTGTTATTGTCTAAAGAAAATGACGGCATCAATATATTTTCGCGGTTAACTAGTACAACAAATAGCTTAGCTTTGAAATCCTCACTAAATCTAGTGGAATATTTTTGTTTAACAATTGCTACTATCGCCAGTCGCGGATGATTGAGCGCCTTTTACTCTCTCTCTCTCTCTCTCTCTCTCTCTCTCTCTCTCTCTCTCTCTCTTTCATATGTCTAATAAAGTAACCTCATTTTCTTGTGTTTGACCAAACGCGGTTTGGTCCATATTTACTGTGGAGTTCAAAGTTTGGCAACTGGTTATTCTTACACTTTAGCTTTTATTATAATGGTCTGATTTCAGTATATCCTGCAAAATTAAGTTTAATTAAATTAAAAGTCTGCGAGCAAAACAATGTAGATGACGATTGATTGCCAAACAATGTGGATGTAGACTGAGAGCCAAACAATGTAGTGGGAGATTGAGTAATAAATAAGAGTGAAATAAATCTGTCTGAGACCTGTTAAGCAAAACAGTAATAAATTGCTAAATTAGGTTGATAACCGATATATTGTTTTGAATTGCACGACTATTATTATTGTGGCGCCCAAGTCCAGTGGTCGTGTCATTGGATTAGTATTTCAGGGTCCCGCGTTTGATCCTCGGTTATGGCATTAATAAGTATTTGCCACATGTTGGATAAATCGGTGTTGTACACCGCGCATGTGGGGTAAAAGAACCAGGGATGCTTCAGTGTATTCTGAATCTTATACTATCCTCCAAAAATCTTATATGAAAATAACAGTCACCATAAATAACAATCACGAAGAATATAATGCGCCCGCATTGGGTTTGTACACTAGCCGCTGGATTTGGAAGATCTGGGAGCTACCAAAACTATTGCGCTCGCCATTATAAGTGTAGTTAAGACCTAATTTACATGACGGTAGGACGATTGTTATGCCGAAGAAATAAGATCTGTGAAAATCGGTTTGGCATTAGATCTATTTCTGTTGAAAATGTATATAATTGTCATAATTTCTTTGTACATATGAGAACATTTGACACATTTTCATGAGTTCTGTTAAATTTTAATGACATTGGATAATCACCCTACTAGCCCCTGGGAGTGCGCCAAATAACCCAAGTGTTTGCCAAAGGTGTCTATTTGTGTGTGCCGTGAAGGCGCTCAAGCCTTGCCGGTTCGACCAAAATGCGCTAAAAACAGGCTAGCCTTACAAAACACACAACATTCAAACAACTCGTGCAGGCGTCCTACTAGACACACAGTAAAAGCTTGCCCTCTAAATGTAGCCCAGACACCCTACTAGCGCCTGGGAGTAGCCAAAAGAACCCAGGAGTTTGGCAATGGAGTGTATTTGTGTGTGCCGTGAAGGCGTCCCAGCCTCGACCGTTCGCCCCAAACGCACGAGTAACAGGCTAGCTTTGCAAAAGACACTAAAGTTAAACAACTCGTACGGGCGTTCTATTTGATACACACTCAAAAGCTTGCTCTCTAAATGTAGACCAGAACGATTACTTTGGCCTTTGAGTGCGCCATAGAATCCAAGAGTTTGGCAAGGGGGTGTCATTTTGGGTGCCGGGAAGACCGCGCAGACTGGCTCAAGCGTCACATATTTCCGATCGATTGACCTGCCTAATACCAAAATGTCAAACAAGTCGTGCAGGCGTCCTACTAGACACACAGTTAAAATCTTGCCCTCTAAATGTAGCCCAGACACCCTCCTAGCGCCTGGTTGTGCGCTAAAGAACACAAGAGTGTAGCAAAGGGGTGTATTTGTGTGTGCCGTGAAGGCTATCAAGCTTCGCCGGTTCGACTGAAAGTCACTTTTATGCAAATCCTCTTTCTTTTCATTGATGTAAAATGCCTGGACAATATTTATTTTTTTGTTGCAAAATGCAAACTAAGCCATGTGGGAATTTTATAAACATCATGTTTTCCTAATTTAACACTCAAAATTGATTGATTAAATATTTAGCGTCATTTTATGCCATCGAGGGCTAACATACGATCAGTTATCCTAACCACTGTTTCCTGTGATTAACCAGTACTCGAGCACAACACTCAAAAGCTTGCTCTTTGTATGTAGATCAGAACGATTACTTTGTCCTAGTAGTACGCCATAGAACCCAAGAGTTTGGCAAGAGGTGTCATTTTTGGTGCCCGGAAGACCGCGCAGGCTGGCTAAAGCGTCACCTGTTTCCGATCGAGCGCCCTGCCTAATACCAAAAATTCAAACAAGGCGTGCAGGCATCCGTTAAAAGATTGCACTCTAAATGTAGCCCAGACACCTTACTAGTGCCTTGGAGTGCGCCAAAGAATCCAGGAGTTTGGCAAGGGAGTGTATTTGTGTGTGCCGTCAAGGCGTCCCAGCCTAGATTATTCGCCACAAACGCACGAGTAACAGGCTAGCCTTGCAAAAAAAAAAAAAGTTAAACAACTCGTACGGGAGTTCTATTTGACACACACTCAAAAGCTAGCTCTCTAAATGTAGACCAGAACGACTACTTTGGCCTGGGAGTTAGCCATAATACCCAAGAGTTTGGCAAGGGGGTGTCATTTTGGGTGCCGGAAAGACCTCGCAAGCTGGCTCAAACTTCACCTGTTTCCGATCGATCGCCCTGCCTAATACCAAAAAGTCAAACAAGTCTAGCAGGTGTCCTACTAGACACACTGTTAAAAGCTTGTCTTCTAAACGAAGCCCGGACACCCTACTAGCGCCTGAGAGTGCGCCAAAGAACCCAAGAGCTTGGCAAATGGGTGTACTTGTGCTGGCGATCTGTTTGACCCACACTCAAAAGCTTGCCCTCTGAACGTAACCCAGACACCATACTAGAGCCTGGGAGTGCGCCAAAGAACCCAGGAATTTGGCAAGGTACGGCCCAAATGCATGAGAAACAGCCTAACCTTGCAAAAGACTCATCAGTTAAACAACTCGTGGTGGCGTTCTGTTTGACCCATACTCAAAAGCTTGCCCTCTAAATGTAGCCCAGAAACCATACTAGCGCCTTGGAGAGCGCTTAAGAATCCAATAGTTTGCTTAGGTGTTGTATTTGTTTGTGCCGTGAAGGCACTCCTGCCGAACCATTTCGACCAAAATGCGCTAGAAACATGCTAGCCTTGCAAAACACAAAACATTCAAACAACTTTTACAGGCGTCCTTCTAGATACACAATTAAAAGCTTGCTTTCTAAAGGTAGCCCAGATACCCTACTAGCGACTGGGAGTGCGCCAAAAAATCGAGGATTGTGGCAAGGGAATGTATTTATTTGTGCCGTGAAGGCGTCCCATCCTCGACGGTTCGCCCCAAACGCGAGAGTAACAGGCTAGCCTTGCAAAGCACACAAACGTTAAACAACTCGTACAGGCGTTCTATTTGACACACACACAAAAGTTTGCTCTCTAAATGTAGACAAAAACGACTACATTTGCCTGGGCGTGCGCCATAGAACCCAAGAGTTTGGCAAGGGGTTGTCATTTTGGGTGCTGGAAAGACCGCGCAGGCTGGCTCAAGCGTCACCTGTTTCCGATCGATCGCCCTGCATGATACCAAAAAGTCAAACAAGTGGTGCAGGCGTCCTACTAGATATACAGTTAAAAACGTGCCCTCTAAATAAAGCCCGGACACACTACTAGCGCCTGGGAGTGCGCCATAGAACCATAGAATCATGAAGGCTTCCCAGCCCAAACGAGTTTGGCAAGGGGGTGTCATTTTGGGTGCCGTGAAGACAGCACAGGCTGGCTCAAGCGTCACCTGTTCCCGACCGATCGCCTAATACCAAAAAGTCAAACAAGTGGTGCAGGCGTCCTACTAGACACACAGTTAAAAGCTTGACCTCTAAATGTAGCCCAGACATCGTACTAGCGCCTGGAAGTGCGCCATAGAACTCAAGAGTTTGCCAAGGGGGTGTATTTGTGTGTGCCCTGAAGGCGCTGAAGCCTCACCGATTCGACCAAAATGCGCTAGAAACAGGCTAGCCTTGCAAAAGACACACCCGTTAAACAACTTGTGCAGGCGTTCTGTTTGACTGTCACTCAAATGCTTGCCCTCTAAACGTAGCCCAGACACCATAATAGCTCTTTGGAGTGCGCCAACGAACCCAGGAGTTTGGCAAGGGAATGTATTTGTGCGTGCAGTGAAGGCGCCCAAGCCTCGACGGTTACTAAATTGTGACGTTATTCAAACTTTTTCTGAATCTTAAATATGGCTTTCCCAAAAGTGCTATTCAAAGGACTAAATCGGGAGAGCAGACTTCGGTTGTTTTGAATTGTGGGAGCTGACAAGGAATTGCATGCTTTTACCCGTGCATTCAGGTATAACACACCTAACTCAGGTACATGTACTAGGACAGACAACGTAACGTAGTGATATGACTATAGGTTCATTTTGAAAGTATGTTGATAATGTATTAGACACCTGAATATCAAATTTAATCGTTGTTAAGAAATTTATATTGAGATATGCTTGATCCCAGAACATAGTTTAATTATGTATAAAAACGTAATGTTATAAAAATCAATAAAATAATTACAATTTATCAAAAGCAATTGAATAAATACCTACGTCTGTATATTACAGTAATGCAGAATGCCTGTGCAATTATGAGTTAGCCGTGTTTTATGGCACCCCTGGTTACAAGTGTCGACAACTATGCTGTACACCAAGCTGTTGTATTCGAAGAAGTCACACTTAACACTGGATCTGGATACGACAACCGACAAGGAATTTTCGGGCGCCCCAAAATGGAACATATTTCTTCAGCCTAACCTTATCCGCAGCGTCGTCAAAGGGTTACCACGTGGCGTTCGTCAAAAATAATGCTACTAATCCCATTGGTTACTTATATGCAGACACCTCGACATCTCTTTTCTCGTATATCTGAACGCCGGCGATGATGTTTGGATACATTGCTTGTCAGCCAGTAGCATAACTGGTCACAGTGGATACGGCCACGGGAGCTTCCACTCGCATTTCTCAGGGTTTATGATCAGTCCCTGAGAATACTAATAGATAAACAACAAAAGTAAACATTGAGAACAGTTATTTAAACTCGTTTAACGTGACTTTCTTTAACTTTTAATTAAATATTGATAATAATGTGTTTAATTTCTTAACAAAAACATCAGAAGTGTCTGTCTGTCTGTCTGCCTGCCTGCCTGCCTGCCTGCCTGCCTGCCTGCCTGCCTGTCTGTCTGTCTGTCTGTCTGTCTGTCTGTCTGTCTGTCTGTCTGTCTGTCTGTCTGTCTGTCTGTCTGTCTGTCTGTCTGTCTGTCTGTCTGTCTGTCTGTCTGTCTGCTCGTGTATCACATTATCATTACACTATATACACGAAGTTTTATTTTTAATGAAATGTTACATTACTGTAAATCTTCATTACGCAATCTTTGTAATGATTGCAGTACGATGATTTGCAAACAGATTGGCGAACCAATTGGCACATTTTTCACCAACAGGCCAGTAGGAAAATTTCAAAAGTTTCTTTCCGGCATACATTTGGAGCAAATAAAAATCTTTAATAAAACCATTTGGTACTCTTTTACTTTTCTAAATATAAGACATTTACGTAATATAAAATCTGACATCTACCGCTCTTAAGATTTTTAAGAAGATGTAATTTGAATAATAAACCAAATACATAAACATTGTTTGAAACAGTTCTGTCATTTGGACAACTTTATCTGGCGTTTGGTGTTTGTATGCTTTTCAAATTGCATTAAGCTTGACATAAATCAATTTCTTTCGTTCGCATACATACAAATATGTCCTTTTCATTAGTTAAATATTGTGGATAGGGTGTTACGGAGTCAATTCGAAGACGGTATTGCACACTTTTATTTTTAAAACCTTTCTCCTTGTAATTTACAGAGTTGGATTCTGTATCATAAAACCTTCGTAGGTCTGAGATTATCGTACGAAACAATGGTGAAAGACACATACAGGTATTCATTACAACGTTTGTATTAAGTATTAAAATGAATATCTTTTTTGTATACGGTATAGGATAGTGATACACTAACCAATGTTCTGATTTTTATCTTAACTTCAAATTTAACATACGAACGTTAGTTAAACGGGTACTAGAACTGCCTTATTGCTCATTTTAGATTGTGCGAAAAGAATTTTCTTTTATTGTGATCCTTTGCAAAAATTAACGTAGAACATTCTTTTTTCTCCCTCTCTGAGGCAATGATTGCTATGAGGGTTTTGTGTATAAAGTTCCTACAGTCTTGTACGAAAAGTTTAGAGTTGCGAAGGTAAGTGAAACGGGGCTCCTGTTTTCAATATCCACTGAATTGATGCAGTATATACGTGAATCAGCCGATTCAATGCATTTCGATACTGTGTCGCATATTCTGTGACAATCGTATTCGTATGCAACAAGACAGAATTATAGAAAAGTAATCGAAAGCAATATTTATTGAATAAACTTCTGATTTATAAAGATTCTTGGTTGAATTTACAATACTTAGTGTCAGTTAATACTAATTTTATTGAGATCGATTTCGAAGAAAGCTTAGAGTGCATGTAAATAGCTCTCGAATCCGCTATCTGGATTTAGTAAGTACTGAGCATTGCTCTTGAGAAGTCATATGATCAAGCGTGTTATCGAACCAGTGACTTCTGGTGTGAGCAGCCAACAATGTGCAGACTAAACCAGTTTTTGGTACATGTACCATTAATTTAAATACCACATTGAAATATATATGTTACAGTATATATGCGTGCGTGCCTGAATATATCAGATTGACATACATGTATATTTTATAAGATAAACTTGTAGTATACTTCAGCACTTGCTTTAGAAGCCCGAAATACACCATTACACTATTATCCTAGTCATCCAAATATCAGTTCTGAATACATTAGCACTAAATACATCAGTACTAACTTCAGTTCACCCAAATAACGAATGTGGCATGTTTCCTACCATTGTTAAATGATTAACAATATATAAACAAAACAATTATTATTGTTACTATACATTTTCCGAAGCAACTATTTAATTTGGACGGCAGCGGTGGTCTAATGGTCAATCATCCGCTTGGCATGCGGAAGGTCATGGGATAGATCCCCAGCCGTGTCATACCAAAGTCTTGAAATATGGTACCAGAATATTCCTCACTTGGCCTTCAGCATTAAGATGATAGTTTTAGTTGGCCGATGTTAGTAAATTGCAGTGGAAGTAATAACATTTTTTAAATATTGTCGCTTAAAGTCTTATTTACTTCGCATCATTTTGCAGGTGAGAACAACTGTAACATGTAAAATTAATTGTTTTGATTAATATTCTGACAGTATAAAGTTTATTTTCTAGAATGTCAGTGAAGAGGACTGCAATGTTGTTAGAAAAAGCCTTGTAGAAAAGTCTTTACCTGCATGATCAACACCTAATTCACCCAATTTGCTTTTGATTTTGTCTTATTTATCTATAAAAGTTCCTTAATATATGAACTAGTAGTTTAGCTAGTGTTATTATAAGTCCATAATTTATGCTATGCATGTAAACCACAACTATTGTTTATTTTGCATTTGCAGTCCCTGCCAGAAGTACTGTCCAGTCTGTGTCGCCTTCAGAGAGCAAAAATGTAACTTTTATCTTGCTGTCCATGCCTTTATTACAACAATATAATTTGCAAACAATGTTGACCCAGGTCAGTGTGAATAAATGACAGTCAAAGCAAGGTGTACTTGTTTATATCTCAGTAAGTTAATTCTAAATACCGGTGACTACCCTTTCTAAATGATAAAAGATTTTTCAAAAAAAAAAAAAGAAAAAAAAGGATGTAAGATACTATAGACATAATAGAAAATTGACCAGTCGGGTTAATCAATCTTAAAGTTTTATTATATTATCTAAGGTTATAATATAGTCAGTCTGTCTGTTTTTATAAGAACTTATATTAAGGTGACCAACTAACTAATTTTTTTAAAGGCTTGAGTATTCATGTAATATCTTACGAAATCTCATTGATCATTGTCTCAGCTTCAGTTCATCTCAGGAAAATAAAGCGAATACTCTACTTCGTAAAAGGGAATACCTTTTTGATTTAACTCCAAATAATTAATAATTTAATTAAATACTTTCATTAAACACAAGAAAGTTTCTCAAAGTCTACTCTCCCTGGAGATTCTGCCCAAGCTAGAATTGGATGTATCCTGCATGCTTAACAAGCACGTTATACAAATTTGTAATTATTTATGTTGTCATTAAGACACTAAACAGATGGGAAACAAACTTAAGTATTTTCAGTGTCTTGCTCTGTTTATATAGAAGTTTTTAATAAAATAGATTTGTTTGAATATTTATCGTCATATTTATGCCATTGAGGGTTAACCGATGATCATTTAACCTAACCGCTCTTTCCTTGGATTCTGAAAGGTTAACCATTACTCGATGGACAACCTTCACTGCAAGTAATAGGTTACTTTCCAACTTTAAACAGCAGTGACAAATGAGGTTGAGATGCAAATATCACGGAGATTATGCCAAGGCGGGAATAAAACTCCCGATTGATAGTCAGACATGTTACCAACAGAGCTTACCGGCCAAGCTTATTGTGATTGAAGTTGTTTAACTAATATTGAAGTATTTAAGTTTCATTACATGCATAACATATAATGAAAGTGCAACTCTGTATTTCCAACTATTCACGGTTTTATGTAGGAATAGTTTCATCCAAACTGTGACAGAGGCGTGGATATTTGTAAAAAAGATAAATAGTAAATCTCAATCAAATGTTATGCACCACTTTTGTATATTTGTGGTATTTTATTTGTAACAACAACTTTATTAATATCAAAGGGATTATTAATGATGGATACAGGCACATTTATTGAAGATGAATACAGGCACATTTAAAACCAAAGATATCAGGTTTGTTTTCAAAAATGTATTATGCAATAGAAGTAATATAATTCAATTACATCATGTGACTGCATCAGTTCAAAATCATTTGCATAAGTAATTTACATTGCAATGAATAATACTGACCTCAATACAAGATTGGATGTAGAATTGTCCGTAGTTCAATAACTGTAATTAACTACTTCAAGACAAGCTTTATTGTACCAATGTTATTTGTCTTAATACAAGTTGGTCAAAGTTTACCGTCTCATCAGATTTATACATGCATGCTTAATATTAGGAAGTCTGTTAATAGATATAATTGCATATTTACATTTAATGATAGCACGAAGAAAGAGGAGGATGAAGAAAAAACTAAACAGTTAGAGAAATATGAAACGGAGATAGCCGACCCGAAAAGCCAAACAGAGACGGTCAGCAAAAACGAAGACATGGAAGAGGAACTTGTCAGGTAAGTTGAGGTCTTTTGTAACTCTGTAAAGATAAAACAAATCATCATTTGTCTCATACTGTTTGAGGTGAGATCAAAGGTGATGAAAAACATTAGGTCAATTTATTGTTCGTGAAGCCCAAAGAGCTTCTCGGCAACATTAAACTAGCCTTATGTTTTTCATCACACGATGAAAACTCAAAACTCAGCTTTTAATAATTATATTTACATTATATTCTCCTGCTATTTTAGATAAAACTATAACGTATTTTTTTTGTAATTTTGATATTTCAAAAGCAAATTATAGCATTAAACCGCAAAGCCAATGTCATGAATGTAACGGCGACATTGTCAACATACTGAATAAGTGCACGCATTTATAGGACAACTTACGGCAAACGTCACTTGAAACTAATGGTAACGTGACATCTCACCAGCAAAACAAAATTATGAAACCAATGAAACGCAAACTGGTCCTTTTAGCTACGCCAAGCTGAATGAAAAGCAACAAATATATATAGCTCATGTAGTGGGAGTGTAAATATAACATATTAAAACTATAAATGTTATTGAAAACAAAGAACATTTTTAAAGGTTTACAAGAAATGTATAGTTTGTGCTTCGAAAATAAAGTCTATTTGAGGATTTTGATGCAATCGCGATTCCATGTGCTGTTTATAATATAGGATTTAAACCATCAGTGACGGTGATAGATACTGGAGGATTGGTCTAAGGCTTTGTCCAATGGTCATTTAACTCTCACAGCTGCAGAGGCCCAGCGCTATGTAAATAGTTCTATAGAGGACAATTTGACGGAGACTCGAAGAAGATTGGTGGCTCTACACAGATTCATAAGCAATTGTGGTTGTCATCCACCAATAATCTGGTTGCCATTGTAGCCTATATGTTGAATATGGTGTTGACCTCATTAAAATAAGTTTTAAATCCTCATTGTTTATCACCATCGGTTCAAAGCAGCATTTCTTTAGATTATGCAACCTCAAAATAAAAAGCTACTACTAAATTTATTTTCATACATATACCTCCAGGAAGAATTGAGTGAATTACCTTGATACACACGGGATCTGAAAAACAAACAAACACAGACCTGTTTGTATATTCATGTTATGGGATGTATAACACTAAATTAAAATACAGAAACCCAGATAAGGTGATATGGGGATATGTTTAAAATACCCTCGTGATATTGGTAAATATCAAGTTTAGGTAAGTGTTAATGTGGGATGGGGTTAGGTAAATTTTAACCCTTACTACAACAGCTGAAAGTGAATTTTGTTTACATAAAGAATACCATACATATGTTTTAATATTAATTTATGTAATATGTGTGTGTGGTGGTGGGGGTGGTGAATTGTAATATGTGCAAGATTGATTGTGATTATTCTTAAAAAGCTGATTTTATATTTTTGATTTAGTACCTTGTAGAAAAACGTAAATTGCCTATTTTAAATAATATAATGTCAGTAAGCAAGGTTTCACTGAGAATAAAATGACTTTTTAAAATGATCAAATTATTGATTTGCAATGGATCACTTATTGATGCCTATTTACCCGCATCTTCAAATAAATAATAACTAAAAAAAATATATTTTTGGGATAAATTGTGCTCTCAAAATAAAAAATAATTAACTGGCGCTCTGTAAATATCCTTTACTTTTATAACATTTTTGAGGTGCCAGATTTTCAGGCGTCACATTAAAATCGTTGGATGTTGGTAGTTGAAAAAATATCTTATTTCATATGCACCCTTTAACTGCTAAAGAAAAAGTAGTTCTTGATTTTTGTCTCACCGCGACGAAGTAGATACGAAATTAAGGTTTTGTATTTCCAGCTGCGTGTTAAACATTTATATTTAGCTTCAACGTTAAGTTTTCGTTTTTACACTATTTCTCAACAAGTACAAGTGCTAGGACACTCATACTTGGATCATAGTTACAACTAACACCCTGCATCACATTATACACTGCAGATGCTGAGCAGACCTACATTGCATGGTCCATTGACTTTGTTTGATGCTGAATTTTGCATTTACCTCCGTTAAGATTTCGTTTTAACACTATTTCTCAACATGTTCAAGTGCTAGGACACTCTTACTTGGATCATAATTACAACTAGCACCCTGCATCTTATTATATAATGCAGATGCTGAGTGTGACCTACATTGCATGGTCCATTGACATTGTTTGATGCCGAATTTTGCATTTATCTCTTACGTTATTTTTCATTTTTATAGTATTACTCAATAAGTACTAGTGCTAGGACACTCATACTTGGATCATAGTTACAACTAACACCCTGTATTACATGATATAATGCACATACTGAGTACTTTTTTTTTAATTAATTTCATTTTTTTTATTCTTTAGTTATTTCCATTTTTTTTTGTACTGGTTAAAAGATACTGGTTAAAGTTTTTTTTTTTTAAGTATGTTTTACTTAGTAATTCTGGTAAAAACTTTGTGTGCAACTACTATCAAGTTCATATCTCAAAAATCACTTAATGTATTTGATCGAACCTTCACACAATACTTCCTACAATATTTCTTAGTCATTAAACATACCATATTAACCAAGTTAGATAACTCTTGCATGAATATAATGCAAATTTTGTGTCATATTTTTGCAAATCGTGGCCGTTACTAAATTCATCAAATCAAATAACTATTGTAAATAACCACTCTTAAATATATTATGGAAGTTGTTATGTCATTTCTCTGTTACCACTGGATTAAAACAATAATTTTTTAGCTTTACAGATACATGCGGCCATTTTTGTCATTGTTTTTTTCTTCTCAACCGTATGTGTTTTAACGATCAAAGCGGACATGGCGCGACATATTATTACGCGGAATTCTGGTTTAATGTATCTATCAGATGAAAATAACTTTTCATATACGAAAAATAAACTAACGTGTTTGAGTCCTTACTTTTGATATTTGATGTCTGCACACGATTGCTATTTACTACGAAGGCTGAAATGTAGGAGTGTCCATACTAATTAGCTTATTGCTCAACAATGAAAATAGTCCCTTGTAGGAGTGTCCATACTAATTAGCATATCAACAATGAAAATAGTACTTGAAGCAAATGTATAAAGATATATAACATATGATATAACCTGACATGTGTTAAAAACGATGTTATACGCCGATTAACACACGTAGCCGTGAACCTGCCTCATATATTCTACACGTGACGTTTCTGTATATCATTGCTGATATGTTCTGTAAAAGTTGTATTAAAACATTAAGTAAGTGATATGCAATTTATTATCCTAAATACGTCAAGTGACACATCAACTACCGATGCATATATAAAAAAATCTTTCACGCTAAATCGGTGTCTCTACCAACCACGCTAGCGTAAATACATATACACTTTACCCTTTAAAATTTATAAACATTGGCTTAATGTCGAATATTTGGGTGTTAGGAACGCGACTTAATTACAGAGGTTTTGAAAACAAATAACCTAACTGTATTTCTGAATTTAATATCATTTATCTTCATAATGCATTATAACAGGTATATGTGCAGAATTTTATTTTAAATCAATCAACCAATACTTTATTCATATATTAGTCACTGGCCCACTATGGAAAATTATGTAATACAAACATTACTTGAATGGTAACCCTGGAAATTATCACATAGCTATACAATTTACGTTTTAAAGAGTCATAGGATATATCTTAATCTTTGAGCGCACAGAATGACCTATTTATATGTCGACGTGCCATAAAACAACATTCATTCATTCATTCATTCATTCATTCATTCATTCATTCATTCATTCATTCATTCATTCATTCATTCATTCATTCATTCATTCATTCATTCATTCATTCAATACATAACCTCTTCATTGTTCTCATCTTTGATCTTGACAATATGTTTGATTTTCTGTTTCTGATTTTGATGTCCCAGCAGTTTGCCATATTCATTCCCCAACCTCTCAATTTCAGCCTGCGTGTCTTTGTTTAAACCTTTAAAACAACAAGTGAACGATTATAAAAATTCTGTTTGATCAATATTCTCGAAATGAGAAATTCATAAAAGATACTGCATCAACTTGTTTAACAAGAGAATCTGTACAAGTGACAGACGTTCTCCAAAAAGAATGTTTGGCCAGAAAGACTATTCTCTTGCACAGTTTGGAGAATTGATATTGAAGGAAATATTTAGCAAGACAATATAAACGATTCAGTATTTATATATATTTTCAAGTTATGCTCCTGACAAGCAAAGTTCAGAAATTTACAAAGGGGAGATGCAATTCTGTCCAAAACAACCCAAAGTTACAGCAGTGTGTGCTGCTCACCATCTCATTATACTTACAAAAAGTGTACAACACTTCTGTGGTTTTCAAGTTATGCTCTGGAAAAGCAAATTTTAGACAATTACAAAATAAGGGAAGTAATTCTGCCAATAAACAAATAAGAATTATGCGCTAGTGAACTGAACACCATCTCCCTTTTTTACATGTGTATAAAGTTTCCTTCAATATGTTTCAAATAAGGCCGTCCTTAAATAATAAATTGTTTGCTGTGCTCTTACCTACTCATTCAAAATTGTCGCTACCCAAACTTTTTTAATAGACTTTCAAAGCGTTTTTTTTTTCATGATTTATTTCAATTTTTCTTTACAACTATGCAAAATCAAAATTTGGTTAAAAAAATAGCTACCTACATGTACCTACCCACATGAATAATACTGGGTTGGAGCACAGCAAACAATTATATTTTAAGGATGACATTATGCTTCACGTCATTAGTCATAATAAGTATTTTCATTCTATTTAACAAAAATCATTGTAAACTAGTTTATTTCTTTCACAGTAACATTTAATAAAAATTAATTGATACAAACATCTACATGAATATTGTAAACATTGATTACACCAATTAACCATTTGCAATCAATTTATGCACACCAAAATATCGAATCAGTATATCTTTGTGCAAAAGATATCCATTGAAAAGAATGTGAATGGAAATGATGAGAAATTAACAAAGACAGAAAACATAAGGAAGGGTGAGCTTGGATTTGCTTAAGTTCAGTTACCTAAATGTCTTTTTAATAAGAGGGTAAATGGAAAAGATGTGTGTATTTTAACTCCCAGATTTTTTTTGAGATGTTAGAGCAGACAGAACACACATTGTCAAGTATGATAAAGAGTTCTGAAAACTAGAAGAAGAAGAAGAAGAAGAAGAAGAAGAAGAAGAAGAAGAAGAAGACAAAGTAGAAGAAGAAGAGTATTTTAAACAAATAATTTCATATTTTGGAGTAGAAATTATGTTTGGGAGTAGCTTAACCCCCTACATTTAATGTTAAGGAATAAATTTACCTCCATTTTTAAAACAAGAGGCTTGAGGACGCTCTACTGACTCATAGTGGCTGTAGCACTTTTTGAAATTCCACAATATTTACCCTCTTTGTGGGGTTGTCTAAACAACTTATGGATAAATACCCCCACCACACCCATACTGAACAAAAACATAATTGCTATGAAAGGAAATACTTAAAAATCCCATACCATTCATCTGTAATAAAAATAGTCCCCTGTACAGAACTGTTATGCAACCCAGCCCCTTAATTTGTCAGAATTTCAATCACCCACTCTTAGCGATTTGTTATGAGCAGAAATGATTCAAATTTTAAAAAGAAGCTTTTTTGTACACATGGATGCAAAATGAAAAAAAATCAGTTTTCCCTTTAATATTCCTATGTAAAAGTCCCATTACAGAGCCCCAATATATCCTAGCCCCTTGATATGCAGAATCTTTAATCCTTGCTGATGTAAGTAAATTTATATCAAATATGAACTAGTTTTACTGAAAGGTTATTGAGAGGAAATTTGTGAAAATTCCCAATTTTAACCGTAGTGCCCCATCCAACCCCTGGCCTCTTATGGACATTCAATCCTCTTTATTGAACAAAATCAATTTTTTTATTACTAAACAATGCTTTAGATCTCAAATTAAACAACATATTTACCCAAATGGACAAAAAAAAATGAGAATTTTCCATTTTCCAATAGTATTCCTATGTAAAAGTCAAAAACCCCTTACAGGGCCTATATACATCCCAGTGTCCCTTGATTTATATAGACTAAGATTTCTTAGTCATAGGGATAATTTATATCAAATATGAACAGATATGGCTGACCGGTTGTTGAAAGTAAGATTTATGACAATGTTCAATTTTAATAATATTGTGACCCCACCTGGCCCCTTTTAGAAAGTTAACCTAACAACTCTTTCCTGGGATTCTGAAAGGTTAACTAATACTTGAGCACATCCTACACCGAATGACAATTAGACACAATATTATATATCAATGACAACGAAGACTGTGGCTAAGCCGGAATTTAAACTCGCGATCCCTGGAATGGTAGACATGCTACCGACTAAGCTAACCAGGAGGTCCCAATACTACATGTATGTAAAGGAATACATTGTATAAACAGTATTGTACTGGTGTTTAACCCATATATAAACAGTACTGCAGTATATATCTATGTGTTGTTCCAATCATTACACAGAGGTTAAACTCTTTAATCATTTTTAGTTTAAAAGCTGTTGAGGGGTTAAATGATTTTTAATACCAATTTATGGTATCATTGATTGTCTTCATTTAATTCATTTTATTCATTTATTTATTTGAAAATAGTTTTAATAAATTTTTAACCATACATTTAATATAATTGTTATCAAATGATATGAAAATAGTTCCGCTGACGTATATTAAGAGAAGGGGACAAGCGGACACTAAACACCATCTCAGATTTTAAAAGAATAAACACGGATGGCTGGAACACCACATAAAGCTCGAATCCTTACTTGGTCCCGGCCGAATTCATATTTTGATGTATATATATGTGCATGTATAGTAAGATGTTGAACAATACTTGCCTCGAGCAACCCTAAAGTCGAACTAGTTTGTCCAGTCCTGTCGGTTATATTATAACCCATTTATTCAGAGTATTTCAATATGACGTATTACGCCAAAAAAAACATTTGTATGTTTGAGTTTGTAATGGCAGTTAAATGTATTTAATGACCTACGCCATTTTTATTTCAAAGCAGCTATGCTATTTACCAAATGGTCCTGTTGTATTGATATATGCGCATTATATGTTACGTACATAGTGCATGCTGTAATATTGAAATAATAGGCATGTATACAGCAACGATTCAGTTAATTTACTTTTTGTATAATATATGCCAATAATATGCATCAATATTTCACATGCAGTATGGTTTGAGAAATAATGTAACATACGTGTCTTCTATTTATCGAATTATGTTCCGATCTATCTATTGTTTTTTCTTAGTTCTTGGAGAGGACAGTCAAAACTTTGATGACTCCTGTGGAAATATAAACACAACGTCTTTGGGCAGTCTGATTCCAGTATCCTCAAAACAAACCAGGGAGATATACAAAAATATGGAATGTGCCTTATGTCATGGGGTAACGAACGCTGAATACTGGAATGTAGTACAAGTTTGCCATAGGTCAATTGCACCTATCAGAGGTGTTACTTCCATAATACCGTACTCCAACGTGAACAGTGCCTTCTGCGAATCTGGTGTGTGCTATGCTTTGTTCAAATATGACGATGTTTCGTATTTTTTGAATGCTCAGTGTTATTATGAAACAGTTATTTATTCATGCCCGAGTCACTTTACCATTCCAGAAACTATAAACGCAACAACTGAATATATTCATAGAGCGTGTACAAGCGGTCTTACTCACCTTATAGAATACTGAAAGTCTATTCAAATATATCTTGCTATATCTGCAACGAACCTCACAAGTTTAAAATACATAGATAATGCCAACCTTAAACACCAGGAGGCAGAACTCGACCAAAAGACTTTATGATGATGCTTGAGATAGATTCGTTCAAGTCTGAAAGAATCACATCGAAACATGCAGTATTACAGACTGCTTGTTATCAACATGAGATAAGCTATTTTACATATTAAATTTGTTTCCTCATTTGCCATTAAATAAAAGTAAATAATTGTGACTATAACATGTGTTGCTATATAATGTATCAAACTTACACTAATTTCGTATAATATCACTACAGAAATGCGCTCACAATAACTGCCTTGCATAATTCACAATAGCAGGGCATTATCACTTCCCAGAACTCATTTATGCAGCACATTATCACTACCAATAATCATAATTTTGATAACGGCCCCGTTCGTTTGTCAATATGATAGGGGAAAGAAAGAACGCACATGAACAAAATCGTCAAATCAAAATTGAATTATAGAGTCATATGCAGAAATGTATAAAGGAAACAAGAGAGATACATATAAGATGTTAAACTGTGTTTTGTTGAAAATCAACGTTTAAATGCACGTAGCAGTCTTGAAAACAAAATTCGTTTATGACAAATTAACGACCAATTGGAGAAGAATTGATTCACAGATATCAAAGAAGTTTAAAACAAATCATAAACATGTAGATCTATATCAAACGGGGTTAAGTGTTAGAAAGACACGGATATAGAAATAAGAAATACGTGTTTTTCGAATGTGTATGCAAGCATATACATTTTAGTTTGATATTTCACTTATTTCCAATATAACCAAACAAGGAAAGAAACTACATAGCGATCGACCCGATTAGCAAAACTAAAAATCAAAAACATTTATTAATCTTTCGTTTGAACGGCATAGGGCAACAGTAGGTTAACTTGTAATTTTTAAACAATTATCAATCTGGACATCGTATGATCTAGACGCGTCAATATTTTTTATAAGACAGATTAAAATATAAACGAAAGTATATGTACATATAATATTTAGTAACACGTGTTATAAAGATATTGATAAAAGTCCTGGGGTTATTATCACTTTCTCGGGCTGTTATCAGCGTAAATTAGTTTTACCAAATAGATTAATGAGTGACCAAATGCTTAATATTTTAAGCAATCATTAATTAAATTGATTGAAGCTGTCAAGGTATGTTATTATCTTCAGCACTTTCTAAAGTCTTCCCTTTCAAACTCAGTTTTGAGAGTTATATATGATACTGGGTAACATTTCTTCTTAATTATATTTGCAATTGTTTTTAAAAGCGGTTTCACAATTTACAATTAAAATGTTGCTTCCAGTTATCTTGATTAGCGGTATATCTTTCAGATTTAGGTATAAGGGTAGCAACGCTTTGGGTTTTCGTGATTTTGTTTTTTGTAGAGAGTAATTCAAGGAATTTACAAGATGTGAATTTATGTCGCTCAAAAATGTTTTATAGAATTGTGTTGTACTGCCGATCAAAGGATTTTATTGGTTTGCATTTGTATAAGGGATATTGCATTTTCATGTTCAGTTAAAAAAGCCTGCATTTATTATTATTTGTCTCATTCAGAGCTGCAGATGAGTTATTGGTAAATCATATTTTCTGCAGGAATACTCATGTTATATTTTTAATTTGTTTTAGATCTTTTTGTTTGTGCATTTATAATTCATTTTTGGTACATTATATTATTTTATTTATGATTCATATGTTTACTGTTATTTTTATATTTGTATCAGTCATTTCGTAACATCCTGTATATTTCTTTTTTAAAAATAATTGTACATTGTATATGTCATCGTTGTTTATTTAGGATTTGTAATCGTGTTCCTATAGTACGAATGTCTCTTTCTTTTCAATTTTCACTTTTTCCTAAAGAAAATTGTATTGTTTCATCCCTTATTACATCTATAAAGCATTAAGATTTGAACATTTCTTCATTTCGTTTATGTACGTACTAGTATCACTTAAGGTGTTTGGGATATCTGTATCTATTATAAGGCTGTTATTAAGTTTAAAAAATCCCGGACCTTTGACAGTTTTATAAAGTTTTATAAAAGGGAACAAAAATGTTTATAATTTTAAATAGTCTGACTACTACTCCGATTTTATGAACTTTTATTCTTGTTCGTCAGAAACCTTAGTTTTCATCTATCATCTAATTATTGGGAGGTGTGGTTATTGTTTGAATTCCATATATATCTGAGTTTATCTGGATTAAATACTCTTCATATACCAACGAAGTTATTTGTATTGATAATATCATTATTTTTTCTATACATTGCTTAGTCGTATCTAATCTACCATTCTTTTTGTCAACAATATTTATGTATTGAAATCACAACCATTTAAAATATTTTTATTTTTATGTTGTAAAACACATGTATAAGTATCTAATACATTTAAGAATGCCGTTTCATCCATGTTTAGACCGTATATATCTATTATGGTCAATTTCAATAAAGAGTTCTAAGGCTTGAATTCTTCCGCATAATATGTCTTTATTAAAATGAGTATTGAGGTTTATAAACAATGCAAACACATTCTCTATTGCTGTAAATTCCACCCAATAAAACTTGCTCTCCTCATTCTTCTGACCCAGTGTCCTACATGTAATTCACATTTCACAATGTGTTTCTTTCAATAAACATACTCCACATGATTGTATTTTTATCAATTGTACATAAAATTGGACAGTTTTTAGAAAGTATCTCTATCTAGTAATGTTTTCACTGCCAGTAGAAGTATTGTCTAGGGAGCAGAGTTCACTACTAGCCATATTTTGTAGACACTTGTATTTTGATCACATTAAGGGGAGAACAAGAAGCTGATTTTGTATTTACGTTTAACTACTGTTTATATTTTCAGGAGAAAAACGACTGCAGACGTATTGAATGCCCCACAGCATACGTAAGAGTGAATGGTTCGTGTAAACGTTTTGGAACGACGTGGTACCAATCTTGTTATGTCATAACGATGAAAATAATTCCATAGCAGCTTACACCGGAATCCCTCTTTAACAATATAACTGACTCAGGTAGAAAAATGGTTGCCCGTAATATGATAAAAATTCCATGGTTAAAAAATAATTGGAAAATGACCGATTTTCTTTATAGCTAAAAAAAAAGAGATTTATCTGGCGTGTCAGTGATAAACGAGTTTATGGTTATCCTGTTGCATAACTTGTACTCAGTGTCATCAGCCAAACTGTTGGAAAAGGTGAAAAGTATTTTTAACGATGAAGTAAAACATTTCACGATCGATAATGAAACACGTGTAAATGTCAATCTGAAAATGTCTGAATTCTCTTTTCCACTGATGCCGAGAAATAATGAAGAAATTGTGCATTCAAATGCTGTAAGAAAACATAAAGAAGAAGAAATACGGGAACTAAGAAATATGACATTCATAAATGACGTCTACAGATTATTATTTATGGAAATATATCGGACTACTTACCGATTGATGAAGACAAGAACTATTACGTGATCTTCTACAAGACACGTGACATGTTTCTGTACGATGGCGAGTTGGCGACTGGTATAAATAGACCTGGAAACAAAACCGTTAGCATTTGTCTGTCGGATTCCGGCTTCATAAAACAAGGTTATACCTCATCCAAATCAGGCATACGCCCTTTCACTTCTGAATTACTTATTATAGACTTATATTCTCGTAACCGCTCATGGTTTGTAGATAGTTTCGGTGAATAATGTCATGCATCTGATTAATGTTACTGTTGATCACCCGTGACGTTCATTTTCGTGAATGACATTAGCTAGTGTAGCAGACTACCGAGCCTAATACTTCCTTGTGAATTGATAGACAGTGTGGAAGTGATCAGATATTTAATATGTGCCTCATAGAGATTTGGATAAGCAAAGGAATTCTGGATATTATTAAGATAAGTCAAGAACTTGTATAGAAAGATTGGAAACGTGTATATCTCTATTTACTGTTGATTATATAGCATGCGAAGAATTAAGAATTGCGAAGATTCATTCACATTCTATATGCATTTGATTTATGTTACATAAAAAATAAGGTGTATACAATCTTAAATGTTTTATAATGTTATAAATACGAAAAATGATTTTAATATTGCAGTTTGAAGTAAAAACTCAAGTAATGTCCTTCATTACTTAGTTGCACAATTTGTTGGGATTAGTCAAGTTTTGTATCGAATTACATTATGCAAAGAACGAATTTTAATTTGTATTTCTGAAATGATTGTAAGTTAGGATATTAGAAAACGTGATTTCGCAAGGAATTGGTGCGATTTTCTAGAACAGCACTTGTTACTTTCTTGAGATACGTGTTTAAAAAGGCCTTCTATAAACAATTGTATTCGTGAATGATTTTAGTGAAATCA
Organism: Panopea generosa; assembly: GCA_029582155.1. Taxonomy (NCBI): domain Eukaryota; kingdom Metazoa; phylum Mollusca; class Bivalvia; order Adapedonta; family Hiatellidae; genus Panopea; species Panopea generosa. The sequence continues at coordinate 50,770,827 of CM055899.1, read as the reverse complement.
ATTTCGAACAGTCTCAAAACATTCAAAGATGTTTCATTATTGTTGTTATTTCATTTTATAAATCCAAAACACTATGGTGAAACTACGTCATTCTATTTTTAGATTGAACATACCGTGTAAGGGATGTTCGTATGGCATCAGGTTTATCTAGTCATGTAAGCAAATGCACGACTTACACAGGGAACCCGTTCTTTCATTGTTCAAATTTATAAATATATGTCAACTTCAAGAGACGTTCAATAAATAATCTTATGTTGTTAATAAAATAAAACAAACAAACATTTCGTTCATGCCATCAAAGCAATCTCCTTTAATAGGAATGCACCTTTTCAGTCCTTTTACATTTCCCGAATATGTCCTCGTAGTTTTGTGTATATCCAGCATACACTGAAAAATATTTGGCACACGTGCTTGTTTGGAACCGTAGCGGTGATCAGCTTAAATAATGTTTCTTTGAAACACTTAAATGGGGAATTAACATCATATTAACACAGGATAGGTTATATGGCATACCCAGTATTACCAGCGAAGGAAGATCTCAGAATGAATCTGAATAGAATCACCGTCCTTTTGCAAATAATTGCAATCTTTTCACATATTGTTATGGACCGAGCTGGATTCCAACCCATAACGACTGTAATATATAAGTGATGGAAGGTTTTGGGCCAAATCATCGTTGACAAAACTTCATGAACTGCAGCCTCAAAACATATTTTTAACACTTCTGTTGGCGATGCACGACCTTCGTCTGTCTTTGGTGGTTCATCTTTTACCGCCATTCCTTTTATGTGACTCGAAATAGTGAAAAAATGTTTCATTTTCTGTATGTACCTTTGTACAAATGCTGGTATCATTGGATGAACAACAAAAAATCTACCTGACTGTGGAGTTTCACGATTAACATGGTTACGGTTCATAATTTATGGGGCGAATAACATTATTTATTGAACTCCCCTCGATTTTAAACAAGTTTACATTTTACCAAATTTACCGACCGCAAGCAGCAATATACTTGTAGCACTGTTTGAAATCTTATTTTAACCTTATTTAGGAAAATAATATATCTACATAATGCACATATGAAAACATGAAAACAGTTTGCATTGTGAATATATGAAATATATTATATACTGAACGAAACAGCTAACCCGCTACCTGACATTTATATAGCTGACATTTTACGTATATACTCAAAAAGAATCACAGCAATTGCTTTGAAATTTTATATTTGAATAAAAAAGAAATTTTAGGCTATTAAAATGTTTAATTGTATGTTGATGCCGTATAAAAACTTTCAATATCGACACTCCATATTTTGACGAATATATTGGAAATATAAAAGTGGCGGGTTAGTTGTTCCGTTCAGTATATATCTTGTATATCGGATAAGGATATATGCCTTTTTACCGAGGTTAGATATTTCTATCTCTCCCTAGGACCGAGAAAAAAAGTATCGCACTGTGACGTTAAAACAATCTAGATGACGTAACGTATAAAACATATGAATGTAAATCATATAATCAAATGTCTGAAGTGCGACAGTTGTAAAATCTATAATTATAAATTAAGTTAAAATAAGTATTCAATGTGTTTGGTATGCAAGAAAAAAATAATTCATTGCTTTTTCGGTTTGGATAGAATATTTCGTCCCTTGGGATAACCATTTTCATGAAACCAGTTATCCCTCGGGGCGGGATTTTCTATCCAAACCTCAAACCCGTGCAATATTCTTATATTCGCATATGCGTTTTGATCATGATACAAAGTGTAATATATCGATATGAGAAAAATTAAAATAGAATATCAATTTGCCTTTTTTTTTTTTAATTTTTACTCAAATGCAACAGAACCTCCATGGCTTGAGCCCCACGAGACTGGACAACAAAGTTTGAGTTAAGGGTTGTTTAATATACCTGTACATGTTTATACACTGGAAATGGAATTCGACCCGAGACCAGATAAGTGGTTCGAGCAATATATCGTGCTGCAGCCATCCATTTTCGAGCCAACAAGGTTATACTGTTACAGTATTTAAAAACTAGGTTTATTCCACAAGTGTTATAAAAAAAATGTTGATAAGTGTCTTAATATGAAGTATCATAGAGTAAGTAATACTTTGATAATTTCATTTGGTTTTATTTACATATTAAAAAGTAAAGGCACACTTAGATATGTTATCATGTACAAGGCTATTTCTATGTCATTTTCATTATTAGAAAGGTGTAGCCCGTGTGGTTCTGGCTAATAATAGAATCTTTGGGGTGCCGTTTTACTATTTACTCTCAATAAGTGATATCACTCATTCGAATAGGTGATATCAATCATTCGAATAAGTGATATCACTCATTCGAATAAATGATATCACTCATTCATATTCGAATAAGTGATATCACATATTCGAATGACAGGATAGTCGTACAAGAAGAAAGAGATAAGTAAGTATTAATGTGATTCAGATCTGTGTTACTGTGATAGATATGCAATTGCTACTGTGATAGATAAGTGTTTATGTGATACAACAAGTGTTGCAGGTTAATGAATAACAGAGTTGCACTCGGCCAAAGGCAAAATACTGCACGAACCCTTTCTGGGATTTTCTTGTCGTCTAAGTGATCACAAGCCATTCTCGTTCTAATGTGGAACTGTGAAGTTTTACTGAGATGCATTCATATAATATAGATTATTGAATATTATAACATTATCAATTGATTTGATTCAGTGTTGTTTTATTGATTTAAGTTTGAATGTTCAGTGTCAATGTATGTCAGAAGGGGCTAGCAGACGATCATTTAGCCAGCATTTAAGCACAACTATCTCTATAAGTTACTGGTAGCTTTCGCATTTGAATCAGCGGTGAGAGACGATTGACAGCGATAAAGCTATAAAATTTGAACATCCCAGATAAGAACTGTTGTGGTATTTAATATGTTTAAAGTTTAAATAAAATACAGTGGTGGATAGTCTATTTATTGGACAAATTAGACTAACAGAAGATCAAGGGAATTAAATTCTTGAATGACAAGTCTTATTATGAGCTGCTGTTGTTTCTGTGATAGTATTCTCTTGCTGTGATTTAGTATAATTGCAGATGTGCTGAACTGATGGGATAAAGATGCTTATTTGCCATAACATTCACAAAGGATATGCAGCATCAAAGAAAAGAGTACAGACATTAATATGTTTAACTAGGAAGACATTGGATGCAAGTGGAGATATACGAAGTTGCCATGTACTTTAACAATTGTGCTGAAGTGATGGGATAAAGATGCTGATTTGTCAAAACTTCCACCAAGTAGACGCGGTATCAAAGGAAGAGAGTTAAGACATTAATATGTTTAAATAGGTAGACATTAACTACAAGTGGAGATATACGAAGTTGCCATGTACTTTTATGGTGTGCTAAACTGATGGGATAAATATGCAGATTTGTCAAAACTTCCACCAAGGAGATGCGGTATCAAATGAAAAGAGTAAAGGCATACATACGTTTAACTAGGAAGACATTAACTGCAAGTGGAGATATACGAAGTTGCCATGCACTTTTATTGTTTTCTACTTTGGCATTTGATACAAAGACAGTTAACGTTAGATAGAGAGGTACAACAACAGTTGAAGAACTATATTGTCATGTAAGCACAACTGTAAAGAGAAAAATATTCTTAGAAAACGTTCGCATTATAAAATTGCACTTTAAGATAAAGGACGATATAAAAAGCAACAACACATCGATTTGTTTTATTTTGTTCACATATTTCAATAATTGATTATGGTCAATCACAATCGTAACATTATATGTACGTAAGGTTTCGTCCCGTAAGTGACAAACTGAAGAACGGGTTTACATTGAATATGTTTTTAATAGCATAGGACTGTCTTTTCCTTTTTAAATAATTCAAAGTTTCATATTCCCGCCCCCGCACTAAATCGTAAAACAAAACAAAGTAAGTTAAAGTTTTTTTCAAGTTAGTTTATTGAATGAAATAAATGTATTTAAATAAAATTCGTAATTACTTTTTTCATTATACATTTAAGCATTTAAACACGAATGACACAATTCTTAAACAAAGTTTAATCCAATGATTGCGTTTAATAATCTAATTAACAAGCATAACATTTAATGTAACACTGACCTTGCCTAACACACTAAGTGGACACAATAGTACAATGTTAATTTAACCTGCATTTACACAAACCAGTCATATATGATATCATAACAATCTATTTACAAATACAAAGTAGACATAAAGCTAAAAACATTTAGCCCTTGACTAGACTAAACCCGATATATACTGTAACACATAATTTAAGAAATCACTTTTTTTTGAAAACTCTTACTCTTCATTCGATCTTTACAAAACTTACAGAATAGTTGATAATATAAGCATGATATCTCAAAAAAGTAAATGAATTTTAAATGAATCAAATTGTGTGCTTTTTTTTTAAAAAAAAAATGAGTAATTGTAATTAAATGATCAAACGGTGGACTATTAAGCACTTTAGTATCCGAGTTTTTCACTGAATCTTAACCAGCATTACAAAATTCATTACACAATTGGATCGTACTTATGCAAGGAAATGCATTATATCATATTGAGTACGCTATGTAACTCACACGTGTCATAATTATGATCTTAACTTAAAGTACAAAATAGCTAAATAACTAAAAAACTACAAGATCTGGGATGAGTTTCTGATATGGCAACATCCAATGTCTTAGCAATGGTCTAATAATCGTTATTTTGAATTATATGCGGTTTAGCACCAGATATACAGTCAAACCTGTTCTAACCAGCAAGTCAACGGAAGGAGCAAAAGTTGCCTTTTAATACAGGTTATTACTTAATACAGGTTATTACTTAATACAGGTTAATTTACACTGAAATTATAGAAATCGGGAATAGCAATTGTGGCTGCTAAGAAAGAAGCTGCTCAATAGTGATGACCGCTTACACAGGTTTGACTGTATACTGATAATAATATCTCAAACGGAATTTTAAACTGGCCAAATTCAATTACCTTTTCCTCGGATCGTCAAAGATTTCTCTGTTCACAGTTTGTCTAGCCTTGTACCAGTTTTTATTTCTTATTAGCGGGATATTCATCAAATGTACACAATAGTTATATAATAATAATTATGTCTTAATCATTCGAATAATCTACATCTGAGTTATGGTCCTTGAAATTTATAAAAAATGCACTTTTCGACCTTAAGTACATAAATGTTCTACATTTTTCTTTGAATCTTCACGCAATCTAAACAGTTGATAGATAAGAACACGATCTCTTGAATAAACTAAATCTAAAATAAATAAAAAAAAATTCAACACAGTTGTAATTATATTTCACTAAATGCTAATGTTTGATCAAAATTGATATCAAAATTCAAATAAGTGTGTTCATCCTAGAATGTGTTTCTTTTTTCTGTAGTAGTGGAAATACGAACTGTTAAAAATACATGGACTTTCGTAATATTTTTAACATTTAATATAGCACAAGAATAAAACTTATATTGCCATCAAAACTAATATTTCCTCTATGCAAATATCAAATTTTATATCTATATTGAATATGTAGCAACAGCTCTGGAAAATATACATAGTGAGGTTACCCGGAGCAGTCCGATGACGTCAAGGACGTCAAATTTTGTATGATGTTTAACCGGTCAATTCGCATCTTGTGTCACATACCTCATGGGCTCTTAGAATGCACTTTATACATGCCTTTCCTCCCATGTATCATAAACATATCTATATCATTTGTACAATGATTCAGAGAGTATGAAACTAATTTCGATTTGACCGGCTAAATATTGTACAAACATTTGAAGTTGTTGACTTCCTCTGACTGTCTGCTCCGGGTAGCCATTGCATGCATATTATCACGGTTGCTATATAACAGTATTTAAAATCAATATGAAACTTGGGAATTGCAAAGAAGAAATATAACTATTAAAGGCAATATATTGGTTATTATTATATCAAATGTTGAAAATATTACAAAAGTCTTCAGGCAGGTACGCAAAGTTAGCTAAATAGGATTCTTTAGCATTTTTATTATCACAAATGTCTATATTTGACCTTTTGTCTTGCCTTAACATACGCAAAAGTTAAAAAATCTGATATAATTATATATAAACAGGATGATAGGATTAAAACTGTCTGATATATTACCATTGTCACATATAAGCAGAAAAAATATGGCACTCTTGTTGCAAATTCTATTTCTAAATCATAAAACATTGGAAAACAAATTTTCCTGTTTACATCTCTATGACAATTCTAAGAAAATACGCTTTGATCAGATACACATTTATCAGTGGATCCACTAAGGCAAATAAATATGAATTTTATAACTACAAAATGCATTTTGAAGATTTCAAATTTACATGTATTTCGTTTTTACACAGTTTACAAGAAAATGCTGAAAGTACAAAACCAGTTTTGTCTTATAAATTAGAACATAATGTTATGTTTCCATTGATTCATTTCACCAAATGAGAATATGTTTGCCATATCGATCTATTATTTTAGTTAAATTGTTGTTACATATTTCTTATCATACACTTACAACAGTAATCTCTTTAGCGTGTCGTAATCAGTTTCTTAACTAACTTGAGTTTATTAAATCACCATTTGCCAAGTTAAGGTATTATAAATAAACAATACGACACAAGGTGTAAAATTGAACAGATTTTATCTATACATCTAATCTTGCAATCTCTACTGTATAATATATAATTGTATATAATGATACTTTACGTGCCCAACTTTAAGCATGTATGCTAAGTAATTTAAATTCAATCTTATCGAAAGCCATTTTAGACTTCAGTTTTTGTCAGTAACTCTCTAACAAGGCGCCCGATCTCATATACATCTTTCTGCTTTTCTGATTGATTAGTACAAACAATGTGCTTCCGTTCCATCTGGACATGGCTGAATGTCTACAATGAAGTAGCTTAGTGTTAGAATACTACAATTAACGCAATGTTTCATTTTACATATTGGTATATGCTTGGCTAGAAAGCAAATGTATCTATTGTTGTTGTTTTTTCATTTGTCTTGCACATGTTTATAATAACGCCAAACTGAAATACCTCAATATATATCAATCATTAGTATTATAAGAATAACTCAGATGAAGTGATGGTTTATCATAAAATGAAAATTCACATTAAACGATAAATTATTATCAAAGTAATTTAATTAAATATAATTATGTCAAATACCTCTCCATTCCGATGAAAACATAGTGTGATCATTTCCATTTGTATACTCTGACCAAATACCATCTCGCATTTATGGAGGCAACTCACACATCGCAGTAGTTGCAGGGTTATCTGCGTTAGCTGCATTATGGATAGTTTATTCTCTCTCACGTAAGCTTCAGCAGATATTTTTATTTCGGCGTCGTCCTCAGTGTCCTGAGTGGAACGGAAGTAAGGACTACGCCACAGCTTAAGAAAGTGTTGCACCAAACCTAAATTTCAAAACCTAGATATTTTAAATGCACTTCAATTAACCTGAATAAACCGTTTTGTTTTATTAATTTATTCAGCTAACTCTGTATGTTAACATTATCAGTATTAAGCCGACGTCTCAAGATAAGTTACCTCCGAGAGTGTGCAAACGTCATGTTTAAATGTTTGCCCGTTACTTGCAGAATGACGGTTGTTCTAGGGATATTCATTCTGATGTCATCTTGTACCTATAAACCTAGATATGATATATATATAATATAATGGCATATTGTTTCCTAGGTATTGGCGAAAAATAAAAAAAATACAAGATAAATTTTTGACATTTTTTTATATTGTTTATATTTTAAAAACACTCATATGAAACGACTTGCTAAACTCTTTTTCTTCCAAAAAATATATATAGTTTACAAACATGCTGTTTTATATTTTACATTTACTTAATTTCAAGTTTTACAGGTGGTCAGAAATTAATTCAACAAAATGTTATGTTACCTTGGCAAGCGTTTGTATCTGTGATCCTTGACTGCTCCGCTGTATCGGGAACAAACCTCTGCATGAAATGTAAGTGAGAATCATTACCGTCGATACAATATTTTCATGAGAGTTCAATATTCGTTTTGTTTGCGATGACGAATGTGTTGACAAAATTGATAACCGCATTCAATATAAGTTTTTTATAGTTTTCTCCTGAATAATATTGACGTGTTACTTAGAATGTATATTGAATGTTTGACTTGCATGTATATTGTGATTACAATATTGTTTAAACTAAACTAACTTCACTTTCTTCCTTTCAATACCAACTTCAAAACAAAACAACAACACATTAACTATACAATTAAATCATGTTGATAGCAATAATATGTTATTTCAAACGAGCGTATGATCGGTGAGAATTGCACGTGTTTTGTACAACTTATCTATAATTTACGATATTTTAAATGATGCAATTCTTCTTCTTTCAATTCATTAAGCAGATTTTTTTAACTATCATAATTTGTATTTATTAAAAACAAAACAACATGAAAGTCTGCGTAATACCAATCACTTGATATATAAAAAAAATGAAATTTTTACTTTTATTTATCATACAAATATTTCAATTTATTTTGTGCAATCTACTTACACGTTTATTTAGTATAGCTGATGCAGTGTACAAAAGTGGATTAATGGCAGAGTTAATGGGCAAAACCAGCACAGCTGTCCAAGCGTAAACATCTCCAGATATCACATGACCGGTCATTGCCATCATACCTGTTAACAAAGTAAATCTCAATCAACTAAATGAATGGTCTACGACGTATCGACACATTATGTGTTATATGACACCAACAAGAAGGATAATCCAGGGTCATTTTCTATTTTCAAAAATACCAATTAATATACATATTAAGATCAAAGTACATAATTATGTGTAGAATTATTCTAGAAAATCGAACGGCAACATTTCATCAACATCAAACCCTTCTATGCTTGTCATCCCTGATTAGGAACCGCGGAACAATACAATGTTGATATTTTAACCGAAGAAATAAACATGACAAAAATGAGGTATTGGACATAAGATTCATTTTAGAGGAATCATATCCTTCTGTACAGATTAACAGTGATTATATTACCACAGAAACACACATATAATAAAAAAAAACATGTTACCGTACATATTTGTTGGTAGTACCTCTTCATAAACATAGCAGTCCTTGACATTTGACAAACAAATGTAGATTTAACAAGCAATCCAAAAACAATGTTTAAAATTGTTTACATTTAGTATATAATTAAAACTAATACACATATGCATGCATATAATTGCCAGTACAAGAGAGAAACAAACACTAAACGTATCTGTAAATATAGCAAATAATATACTATCAAGCTTTTTTTTTTATAAAAAGGGAACCAAGGAAAACATGTCTTTACCCATTACACCAATTGGAAACCAACATAAGAAGTCGGTGGTGACGACCAGTAGAAGGTTCCGGGCTATATTTAAATCGTTCCTTCTCCGTGTAGAATTCTTCATCTTTCGTGAATTGGATCTGATTTCGCCATACAACAAGTACTGGCCAACAGCAATTAGAACAAAGGTTGCAAAGTTTAAACCGATGAAAATTATCACTGAATAAACCCAACCCGCTTGGCGATCACGTGTAAGAGGAAGAGCAAGGCAGACGCCAGATTTTGCATAAAACTTATTCTGGAAGTATCCACTGTAAACAATGGGTATGATTGCAATGACTATGACGAATCCCCACGTCATCAATGATACAACTAATGCCGACCTTGCACGGAAGCGTACTTGTCCAAATGGGTATTTTATTACGAGGAATCTATCAATAGTTATTAGACAGATGAACGCAACACTGGCTTCAGACGATATTGTTGACAGAATACCCGCCATATTGCACCAGTGGCTATTTCTCCAGTATTCATCCATCCAAATGTATCTATAAGAAGCAGAAATGTAAGATGTCTGTCTTCATGGCATATTATGAAACAAATTTACATGAAGTATATTTGATAGATATGAGAAAATTAATGCAAACAGAAGTTTAAAGCTACAAGTAGGAAGAAGTAAGTTGAAATTCAGAATGTATGATATATAAGTAAGAACTAGATAGCTAGAAGTAGTTTAGAAACAAGAAATTAAACGTTTTAAGTGAGAAATTAAAATTTAAAAGTAAGTCGTAGGACGTTTGAAATTAGATGTAAGAAGTAAAAAGATATGATGTAGAATTGAGAAATCTCTTCTTAATATTTGTAATATTATGATTATAAAACTGCTCTTGAATATGTTATATAAATGGTGTAAACTTTTATGTGCGTAAATCAAAAGCTATTATCTATTTAAAATGAAACACTGCCTATTTGAACTGACTGTATCAATACAATAATTACCGCACAGTGACTATAAGAAGATATAGAAGCTCATACCTGTTTCGAAATATAATGTCAGCAATAGCTATTGTGATCAGGTAAATTCCCATCAAGAAATCTGCAACGGCCAAGTTTGTCACAAAGATTCCATATCCTAGTTTAAGTCTTTTCTTGTCAAATTTCAGTCGATATACTAGAGACAATATGTTTCCAAGAAGAGCTGCTATTCCGATTACCCACAGAAGTGCTTGCAAGTTTGGATTCCTCATAAGATCTTCACATGATGAGAATTCATCTTTGTGAGGAAGGCAGTCATTTTCTTCAACGTTTGCTGGTCTTATACAACAAAATTTATATGCTGGAGTTACCATGTTCTTCACTGAAATAACATCGGTGAACATGTTGTTGCTGAACGATTTTATGTCATTGAATCGAAAATCTATCGTTCCCACCTGTACACTCCTAAATGCATAATCATCAATAACTGAAATACGATTGTTTGTTAAGTCTAAAGAGACAAGACTGCCCATGCCAGTAAAAGTGTCAGCTACTATTCTCGTGAGCTTTGTACCAGTTATTGACAGTTGCTGTAAATCCGTTAATCCTTCGAAGGCTCCAGCTTCAATAGAATGTAGTTGGTAATTACCAAACAAAACCAACGTTCTGAGAAATGTCAGGGATTGAAATGCCTTGCTCTGAATGCGTTGAATTAAATTATAGCTTAAGTCCAAAATACGTAAATTACTGGTTTTCACAAATAAAACACTGGAAATCGCCCCCACTTGGCAACTTGAAAGATTCAATTTATAAAGAAAATTTAAATTGTCTTCAAAATTAATATAACCTTCAGACAGGTCTGGATTGACGCTTAAATCTAATAACCTGGTCGAAAGCGGAATGCCTGTTAAATCTGATATTTGAAACTGAGAATCCGTGCATCTGATCACAAAGCCCCTACAGGTGCATTTGTGAGGACATGAAAAGTCACAGAGGTGTTCATCGTCACCGTGAAGACATTGTTTTAGTCCATCACATACTTGATTTAGAGGAAGACACACCTTCGTTGCTCTACATCGATATTGCATATAGCATGCGCTTTCATCGTGATCTGAAACATTGAAAGAAGTTCGGAGATATATGGAAAAATCAATGTGAACATTCCAATTATACACGTACAGGTAACATTATATGCTTTCCAAACGAATACCATTAACGCATTAGATGTTTCATAGAAGATGTTTAAGTATTATGCTTCAAGACAGTCCAAAAGTGTTACCAGTAGTTACAAACGATTTGTTATTTATTTAAGTACCCGAAAAACATTTGTAGTTGAAAAAATATATTATTTACATTCAAACCGGTGTAAGCGGTCACCTCGTTTTAGCAGTCACCAGTCTTAAGCAACCATATTTTCTATAAATTAACCTGTTTTAAGCAAAACATGTCATTAAAAACCACGTTTATTCCTTCCTATGGCTGCTTAAGATATGTTTGCATCAAACATATAATTAATTAAAACTCACCTTTTAAGTTTGATTATAATATTATAAAAAATACATATGTGAATGTTTTTATATCTATAACATATGTTTAAACTCATTATATAAGGTTCTTATACTTTCAAATTTATAAGTACACTTATCTTTCTTACTTTCACATATTTCAGGAAATAAAGTCGATCCAATGTTGCCAATGTCATCTAGGTTCCTTATTCTGATATACTTTATAAACGAACTGTCATTTGTTTCGACTCTTTTATTAGTGTTTGGATCAATGGTCACGTTGTACATTATTATACTCTTCTCACCAATTGGTTGATTTTGTGACCCAAATATGATCCCTACTGCCTCAGAATCCTGACTGTGCTGTATATGGATGATGCCTAGATTCGTCATCAAACTATTGTGACTTTTAATTAAATGATTAAGTAGTTCGTTTTTATTTATTCGATATGTTTCTTTCTTTTGAAAAGCTTGATGTTTTAAATCAATTACTCGATGTGTTACGAAAACCTCTGAAGACGATGCATGGACAATCTTTGTAGAATTCGAACCAACTGCATTGGAATTTAACTCTACAACTCGCACTACTCCTGCCGGCGTATGCAGCTGTCTGGCTAGTTTGTATACATTACCACTCAGCTTCACTGTTGACGTGTCAGCTGGATAGATTATGATTTTCTCAGTTTCAGTCTCTTTGCACCCTTAAGTATAATTAAAAGTGTAAGTGATTTAGTTTGTGACTGCATCCATATGTATATAGAACAAAATGCATTTATAATTGAAGATAAGTTGAAAACATTACGTTTTAGTTACAAGCAGTGTTTCTTAAGAGAAAAGCGAAGTTTGTCGTTTAGTGCAACTGTTTAAAACAAATAGTTTATTAAAAATGACTGTTTACTACAGCCTGAGTTTGTGTAATAACAAATATGTGAATAAAGATAAAGTTAAAATTGCTTTTTATGATTATTGACTGTATAAAACAACATGTGAAAAAAATAAAAGCGTAAATATTAATATGTATAAATAGATTGGCTGTTTATATTTACTATTGGAGTTCCGGTTTTAAAACTGGTAAATCAAGAACGGTTACTCTAAAGTTCAGTTCCGTATCATTTGGTTACCAGATTCTCTGTTCTGGTAACAATTGTAGTAATAAAGGGTAACAGACTAGATTGAGTTAGTTCTTTGAACGTAATAGAATTTCCCAATGTATATATTATGTATATATCGTTGAATTAATAAGTTTTCTGCACAATTATTATTTTGAATTTCTTTTTTTTAGATTCAATGGGAGCTTTGTATTAACTAAATATATAGACGTACAGCAATTAATTTCGTCTTCTCCACCTGTACAGTGATTGTGACCATCACACACGAAACGATAAGGTATACAGAAACTGCTTGGACATTTTAGATATCCGCTCATGTTTGAACAATTGTGTTGCTCTGAAAATTAAAATGATATTTACATTCTGAATACATGTATATCAAAATTCATCCCGTTACTGTTTTACATCGTTTTAAAGTGAAATGAAAATGCATATTTAACACTAAATTGTGCAGCTGCTCGCTTTACATTATTGTTATAATAAACACTTTTTTAAGATTGTATACATATCAAATATTTATCCGTTGCTTACATAATAAGTATGAGTTTTTCATTACGCTCAAAACCAGAAATACGCACCGCACCTGAGGAGAATATAACGTCCAAATATTGAGTAATGTATATTTCTACATGGACCAAGGGATATTGTTCATATATATACAGTTACTTATATTATATTGCCAAATACAACTAATACTTACATTACGTATTATACGCCCTGGAAACATTAAAAATGCGATTAAGGCATAAGATTGTCAGCTGTTTTTACAAAAAAACAATGCATGAGAAAGAGTATACAGTGCTTATAAAAAGCAGGTGTATTTATATTTTTTTTTACTCTCATACAAACATATATAGTAGTAAACATACTTTTAATTGTAAAATAAATGGGCCACTATAATATTGTTAAAAATGGCTAAAGAAAAGTTATGCATATTGCTGCCATAACACATTACATTTAGAAACAAGGATGTGCTACTTACTACATTATAGAAATTCATTTTTTCAAACCAGGGAATTACGTTTAAATATAAATCTATCTATCTTGCTACAAGGGACATTTATGTTCAAAAAGAACAAGTACAATAACCTTGCTGTCAACGGACAGTATGTTCAAATACAGAGATACACTTACGTTTCTTTCGACAAGAGAAGAATACGCTCAAACAGTACACAACAACAACAACAACAACAACAACAACAAGCAGAGCTATAAATGCAACGGAGGAACATATCGCAGCGCTCAAACACAAAGTTGAGTACGTACATGTGGCTACCATGGAACATAACACTGCGCTCAAACACAAAGTTGTGTATGTACATGTAGCTACCATGGAACATAATGCGGCGCTCAAATACAAAGTTGTGTATGTACATGTAGCTACCATGGAACATAACGCGGCGCTCAAATACAAAGTTGTGTATGTACATGTATTTACCATGGAACATAACGAGTCGTCCAATATGTTAGTAGGATCGTAAATGGTCTGCGTAGAAATATCAAGATACGAGATGTCACTAGGGGTACTTCGTTGTGTTTGCAGGTATATTTAGGTATCTTGCTGCGAGGGGACGTTCCAATAAAATACAGAATTAGATGTCTTGGTACCAGTGAACATTACGCGGTGAGGAAATGTAGATATATGTATCCTTCCTTCATGGGATATCATCTTGCAAGCATACAATACCACTTGCAAATGAAGAGAAAGCAATCAAAATGACAGGTGCTTGTGTATAAATATCTTGATCTGGATGTTGCAAGCGAACTGTAAGTTCAAGTATAGTAAACACAATGTTCAAATACAGAGTAAAATATCTTGCTACCAGGCAACAATATGTACAAATACAGAGTTATGTGTAGTGTTACAAGTGAACAGTATGCAGCGTTCAAAATTATTTTTAGGGATCATACTACAAATGTACTAAACGTTTAAATACATAGTTAGGTAATATGTGTGAACAGTTTGTTTAAATACAGACATAAGCATCTTATAACCAGTGAACCGATATGTCCTATTACACGTTTTAATGAAGACTTCTCCACGTTACAATGTAACCATTCGATTCTGTTAACGGTTTTTAAGATAAATATGACATTTCGAATGCGCCTACAGATTGGTATATAGTTAAACAGACGGCTCAAGCTTACACTATGCCAACATTTCAGATTTGGATGGATGGTATTGTCCGCTGTCATTATCAACACATGATATATTTTTAAACAATACACGCATACCTAATATCTCTAAATAGGTTGGTAGACATAATCAAGCCTGAAACTGCCCGATATTTGCTATGCAAAGTGTTTGAAAAATGTAAACATCATACACTTATGCACTTACCACAACCCTCTAAATGCGTAAGCGATTTACATCCATCAATTTTCCCAGACCTATCCAAATCATGAAAACAGTGTTTCCTCTCAGGTATAGTCTTCTGCTCTCGTTCACAAGCCATAGTTCTTTCTGTTGGAATTTTATATTCTAAAATATTCATAATAAAATATTTTAATCTGAACATGCAGAAACAATCGTGTTAATTTTGTTTGTTTGACTAGTTTATGTCTTCAAGGGCTAACAGACGACCAAACTACTCTTTCCCGGGATCCAGTACTCGAGTACATTGAGTACCAGATTTTCTTTTTAACAAACACTATCCATTTCATGATAAAGACAAATTTAACAGAAAATAATGTGAATGAGAGATGCTATGTTATGGTTACTGCGTAGTTATTTCATGCGCATGATAATAAACACTCAAGACACATCAATGGAGAGTATGGTCTTACGTTAGATGTATTTTATACCAAACATTTTGAAATGGGGTTGGCCACATATCTTTCAACTTAAATTCGGTCTTCTACCTAACTTACCTAACTTACCTTTCTTACATATAATGGAATTAAAACTAAATCGCGTATTGCCATATGTCGGCAATGTATTGAAAACAATTTCGTTTGGACGGATGTAGCATGAACTGTTAACCAACAGTTTTTCGCCGGTCTCTTCATTTGTGTAATGTTGGCAGTTCGCTTTTATTCTAAAAATAGACAAATTATATTATAAATACTTTAAAGTTGTGTTAATGAATTAACTATTTTGATTCGATGAAGAAGGAAACTAGGAGGTTATATGAACCGCACTTGATACGTTAAATATGAATATGTCAGAGACTCGTGCACGAAAGGTCCTTGTTGTAGTTTCGGGTGGCACATTTAATGTTTCCAAATTTTACAAACATAACACTTATAAATTAACATAATTTATTATTTCAAAGAGAGAGAGCTTGTTTATAGGTCTGGTTGAGAGCTTTCTCTCTTTTAAACAAATAAAGTTCGTATACACACATTTTTGTTGACATGTTCTAATTTATTAATTAATAACTTAACATACGATGTTTTGTAGTTATTTAATATGTCAAATATTGACTATTTCAATGACACATGGACAAAATTTCACATGATACAACAAAACAGTGACATCAATAATGGTTATAGTATTAGTAATGTCTTTATTTGGAGAAGGCATTTTAATGGGGTTTAACGTCATTTTAAACACATTTCAGGTTATATATGGTATATCCAGTTTTACTGGTAGGGGAAGACCTCAGACTGAGTCAGACTGAGTTGAACCATCGTCCTTCCGCAAGTGTCTGGAAACTTTCTCAAATAAAGTTTTTGGAGCGAGTGGGACTCGAACCTACAGCTTGAGCGGTGAGCGGTAAGTGATCTTGAGACGGCGCCCTAGACCACCCGGCCACGGAGGACGCCTAGAGAAGGTTAAGTCAATATCAATCAGTGAGACCCTCTGAACAACACATTAAAAAAACAAACAAGATTCTCAAGATTAGATACATGTACTATTTACATACTAATTATTTGGAGCAGATTCCTGCTTAATCAAAACAATGTTAACAATAACAAAGATAAACAATATTTCAGTTTCATAACAAAGATGTTTTAGTAATCATAAATTCTTTGTGCAAATATATAAAATAAGGAACATTATTCAGTTTTCTGATTGTTGAAGTGATATTTGTCCAGACTTTCATAGCGGTATAAGAAAATGCAAGTTTCAGAAGTTTAGTTTTTGCCTTAGGATGCATTATTTTCTTGTTTGAAATCGAGCGTAGATGAACAAACGGATGTCTTTCCATTGAACAATGACAGTTACAATAAACAATCCCTAAAATCAAAAGTAAGTAAATGGATGCATCAATGCTGTAACAAAGATAACAACGAAAAATAAATGCGAAGTAAGAAAAGTCATAACATATATTTACTGCAACAAATATATTTTATACAATAGTGCTATATGAATATATATTATATATAAAATAACACACAGAATCACGTGGAATACAAGAATTTTTATCAAGTGAATTTATAAAATAAAGATTGTAAGAATGAAATGAACAATTATGTTTTATGTTATAGACATAGATAAATGATTGTATGAATGAAATGAACAATATATTTTACGTTATTTACATATAAAAACGATTGTATGAATGGAATGAACAATATCTTTTAACGTTATATACACATACACACGATGGTAAAATTGAAATGAAGATTATGTTTTACGTTATATACATACACAAACGATTGTAAGAATGAAATGAACAATTATGTTTTACATTATAGACACATACAAACGATTGTGAGAATGAAACGGACAATTACGTTTTACATTATAGACACATACAAATGATTGAAAGAATGAAATGATTAATTATGTTTTACGTTATATATATAGAAAAACGATTGTAAGAATGAAATGATCAATTATGTTTTACGTTATAGACATATTAAAACGATGATAAGAATGAAATGATCAATTATGTTTTACGTTATAGACATGTATAAACGATGGTAAGAATGAAATGAACAGTTATGTTTTACAGTATATATATTGACAAACGATTGTAAGAATGAAATGAACAATTATGTTTTACGTTATAGACATGTTTAAACGATGGTAAGAATGAAATGAACAATTTTGTTTTACATTATTGATATAAATAAACGATTGAAAGAGTGAAATGAACAATATGTTTTACGTTATAGACATTTACAAACGATTGTTAGAATGGAATGAACAATTATGCTTTACATTATAGACATATACAAACGCTAGTAAGAATGGAATGAACAATTTTGTTTTACGTTATAGACACATACAAGCAATGGCAAGAATGAAATGATCAATTCTGTTTTACGTTATAGACACATACAAACAATGGTAAGAATAAAACGACCAATTATATTTTACGTTATAGACAAATACAAACGCTAATTCTTATTGATTACAAAATGCAAACAATTTTCATCTGATATCAAATCGAGTGCAGAAATTGAAATATTACACTGCTACTTGGACATGATTTACAAATATCTTTAAAACATATTTGAAAGGCTTAAAAATGACCAATTTATTTACTTTCACACATTTTTACACGTAGTTTATATGTACATATTTTCGAATGCTGTCACTGTGTTCAATACTATTATATGAATAATACGTATATGTTTTTAAATTTCCTCCGACATAGAATAACAGAAAATAAAACAATTCGCTAAAATGTTTAAAACAGGATACCTTCGGACATTTTTTTGATTGACACTTACGTCCTCAAATCAAATAAGTCTTTAATCGCAGTGTAACCCAGGCATTCACTAACGCTTTTTCCCTCATATGCTCCGTCATACTGTGCTACTTCCATCATATTAGGTGTACAAGTCACCGACACCTATATATGATATAGATTCATGTTAGA
Organism: Panopea generosa; assembly: GCA_029582155.1. NCBI lineage: Eukaryota > Metazoa > Mollusca > Bivalvia > Adapedonta > Hiatellidae > Panopea > Panopea generosa. Next base: position 50,752,085 of record CM055899.1, on the reverse strand, counting down.
AAACAAGATTTTGGTATTTAGTATAACGCAACCTTAAATAATGTTATGGGTAGATCCATTCAGGTCAGGTACTTAACGGAAGAGCTAACCACTATTGACGACGATATTAGAAATACAAAAGTGACGGGTTAGCTGTACCGCTCAGTATATTAACGTAGCATAAACGACGAATCAAAACAAACATGGTATTAAACTTTCAATTGAGAATATAGTGTGTCTTTATTATAAGGATTGTATCTGAATATACAGAACGGAACAGCTAACCAGCCACCTGATATTTATGTACCTGACATTTTAAGTATTTTCTCAAAAAGCATCAAAGCAATTTCTTTGAAATCTGGATTTGTATAAGAAAAAATAATTTAGGCTATGTAAAAATACATACTTGTCTGTTAATGCCGTATATAAATTGTAATAGTGCCACTCCATATTTTGGTGAATGTATTGGAAATACAGTAGTGGCGGGTTAGCTGTTCCGTTCAGTATATCAGTAATGTTTCTTTATTTAGCATTTGACACAAATACACACCTATTTGAAAGAGAACGTTATCATTTGCAATACAGATTTTGATATCATTTATTATAAAAACATATGTCACTTTATAGTCAATGTAACATATGTTCATGAATTTCATATGCTTCTAATGCAAAGGATTCCCAAAGTATATAACTGAAAAGATTCTTTGTCGCAGTAAACTCTCCCTCAGCGCAATCAAGCTTCACCGAGACTTCAAATATGCTTTGACACTGACATGTTCATGCAGATTCTATACAACTGTAGCGCCGCTATATACCATCATTATTGATATAGGAGAAAACAGATTCTGTCGACATAGTTTGCGTGATATACACAGTAAGAGTTGTGTCAAAAAGTATCTGTTACTTTGATTAAAGCAGCAAAACTTGATACAGAGTGTCATGGGAAATAAATCACAAACGAAATACAGAAAAAAAATAACGAGAACATGATTGATTAAACTTGCGTACAACAATACTGTATTAACTAATAAATCAGGTGATCAATTACTGGAATCTTTATTGATGTTTGCCTGCTATGGAATAAACATTTATAATCTCTACACAAAAAAATGTTTCTCCTTTTGAGCGAAGATATCATATCTCTCTTAGTTCTATGTTTAAGACAGCGTGCATGTAGTTTATATGTAAAGTAAAATTGTTATGTTATATGAGTAGGTGTGTTCTGGTCTGTTCGGAAAAAAGATTACAAAAAAGCAACCGCATTTTAATACTTTATCAACAGGGTTCCTTGCAAAGAATATAAGAATGTTGTAACCAGCCAGTTTCCAAATTCTAAACCGTATTTTCGAGGAAGCTTGATGAGGCATTTTTTCAACTCGTCAATTTATTTTTACCCACCACCACCCTATTTCCTCATTAACTCCGTTTTAGTTTAATTCCATTCTAGTCTTAGTTTATACATACTTTAGGCATGTCAGAACATAATGTATCTCTTGTTTATTATGGTCATTGTTTTGTATCTGGCGGCTGTGTACGTCTATATATGCTTTGATGTAACAATATGTATTGATAATTAATATGTCTTTTCCGGAATTATATATTAAATTATCCTGGCCTTTTTTTCAATAAAATGCCCATTTAGAATTACTTGGTGTTTCGTTGATTTTATCTTAACCATACAAGTTCAATTGCATTTTGCTATTCATGTTATTATTACTGTGTTGTTATTTGTTTCAATGATATTTAAAGTCATGTGTAAAAAAATCTTAAGCATCTAAAATTAAAATATATTTATTGAACGATTACAAAATTAAGTTTGTGAATATGCACGTGTTGATTCGAATACGTTTATGTATATCTGCACGTCGATTACTTCGATCATCTGTTATGTGTAAGAAAGAAAATGAATGTATGCCATTACCTTATTTCTGACATATATTTCTGTACATATTTGTTTATATGTATATGTTGAGCTCAATGAATTCTTCCAAGTTATGTACCCTCTGTAATCATTGTATGCACTTACTTACAAAATTACTAACAAACTCACTAGTTCATTCACTCATTCACTCACTCACTCTCTCACTAACTCAATTTCTCACTCACTCACTCACTCACTCACTCACTCACTCACTCACTCACTCACTCACTCACTCACTCACTCACTCACTCACTCACTCACTCACTTACTCACTCATTCACTCACTCACTAATCCACTCACTCAATTACTTATTTACTTAACAATTGTCACGATCACTTTAACACGAATACCGACCAGATAAAACATGACTGTGTATTCTTACAATCAACAACGGAATGAAAACAAAACTTACACACCTTGTGTATACAACGTTGAATCTTCAGGAAATGCCTCGGTATAACTGTTGCATAAATATCGGTAAACCAGGCAACATCGTCAGATATAATTGTGCTGTTTATAAACGTCACTACCTTAACCTTGTTATCGTCGGCGCTAACTTCAAACTGGCATTCAACTTCACCTATATCTGGCAATTTTTGATAATAAATATAAAAAAATAAAAATATTAAGTCTTACCAGAATGCATTGAAATCGCCAGTTTCTGCTTAAACATGCCTTGCCTATATTGCCGATACTGTTATTTTGATCTTTGCAGTAAAACTAAACTGCACATTTCTAACCAATAGTATAATTATATTGTGGTTATATATATATATATATTCTTTAATGTTTGTTGACTAAATACTAAATTGCGTCACGCGATAAAGTCACTCATTGGCCAGTATCGGGTTATGTTGAAACATTGACGAATACAACGAATGCCGACCTGTGTATTAACGAATTTTTCACAAATTAAAAAACTACAAGAACGGAATAAGACATTATCTTCGAATTGGACCTTCCTCTTTGAGATTCAATCAACTGTCCTAGTTATAGGTGATGCATCTCTAAGTCTCATGTCAGTGGCCATGGGATACTACACAATATACTCTAGCTATTCACATCGAAGGATGGACCATATATCAATACAATAAATGCACAATCTTAATAGAAAAACGTTTAAAAGGCATTTATAAAGCAACGAATTTATTCATTCTAATTACCTACAGAGAATACAGTTGTATTTATTAGACAATCAGCAGAACAGTTCGATGGTATATCGTCAAAACATCATTATAAATAAAGCAATGTTGTGTGTTTTGTAAACTCTGTCAGAAAGACTTTTTGTAGTCTTTGTATTTGCATCTTTACTATAATTCAAATTTAGAACTGATTTGATTTTACACACCAGTATGGAAAACCTGTATACAACAAAATAACAAATATATATATATATATAAATTAATCATCTTGCTACAATAACAACTGTAAAACATTAAACAAGTAAAATAATGTCATGGTGTAGTGTTTTGTCTTAAATTACCTAAGAGGTAGATTCCGTTATTTTTGTATCCTGCCTGAAACCATTCTTGACATGTTGAATATTTTGTCTGCTCGCATGACATTTCATCTAATCCATTGCTGCAGTCTTCACTCTTGTCACATACTTCTGATAACGCTATACACGTTAGATCATTACACGAGAATGCCACCGTTTCATTACAGGAGACTATAAATAACGATATGAGAGATATCGAAACTGTTAGTTAAGTGAACTATGATTTAGTAACATGTATATTTTAGACGTATTAGATCCAAATTATGACTTGAGTGACTTGCATAAATTATATAAACAAACATTGAGACAAATAAAATACAAATACACAGTTTGGTACAGTGAGTAACTGAGGTATCAGATATATTGTCTTACAAAGTGTAAATGGAATTATATGTAAAGGTATTTTATATCAGGCCAACCCCCCCCCCCCCCCCCCCCCCTCCGCACAGATACACACTTTTAGAGTCTTGCTGCCCACGACCTAAATGTCGCATAGTGTTTACCGCAGGGTCTTAAATCAGCGGAATACGTGGGTGTTCAACCTAAATAACTTTTTCTTATTCTAAGAAAGATTGTACATGTATAAGCTGTATGCCTTCCAAGCATTTACTTGGGCGTTTATTTAGATAAAGTTTTTTGAAAGATTTGAGTACTTTATATTTGTAAAACTTGCCTGTATATGTTTTACCCTCTTTGCAAGGAATTTGTACAACAGGACCACTAGAATTGAAGGAAATGGTATATATAATGACCTTCTTGGTGCTTTTTGTTTCTTTGCTATGACCGGCCTAACCTGAATTTTTTGGTCAGGCGTCAGCGAGTGGGGATACATCTAGCACAAAGCTTCTTTAATTTCAACCAGTTAGTCAGAATATGATGTACGGTGCCTTCTGAAATGCCTAGACTATAAGCTATCTGGGAAACAGTATACCGTCCATCTTCTTCTACCAAAGCTGTAACAGCACGAATGTTTTCCTTTGTTGCTGTAGCAACAGGCCTACATGGACAGTTATCTTCTTGCAGGCTATGCTGACCCCCACCCCCCTTAAATTTCTTAAGCCAACGAAAAACTACTTTCAATGCTACAGTAGAATTACCATGTATACGACACAATTCAGAATAAATCTCATTTGACGATAACTGCAAAGAGACTCGGTCTTTAATGTAAGCTCTTAGTTCAATGTTTCATTATGGCATTGAAATATTGCCACTTTACATGAGTGCATAATTCAACACTGAATATCTTGGTCAATTATAATCGGATTAAATTTAAAATTGGCAGGTGTATTGAATAAACATCCCCCAAAAATGTTTTTACACCTGCACGGATTTTTCGTGTTTTACACAACATTAATTCTACGGAAGGCCATTAGTGATAGAATTTGTTGAATGCCCCTCGTAGTTTGAAAATTTGCCTCTGATATTCGCCCGGCGTTTCTTTATCATTTCTAGTATCGCTAGTTAAATTTATATATGACATTAACAGGCAGTTATGTATTTTTCAATACCTTAAACGTTCTTACTTATTCATGTCAAAGTTTCAAGGAAATTGTTTTGAGACTTTTCGGGAAAATACATTAAATGTGCGGTACATAAAATATCAGGTGACGAGCTGTCCCGTTCAGTATATTTACATATCCCAAGCTTGTTCAAATAAATGCCCACGAAATACAACTGTTTCAGCAATTGGTTTAATTATATCTTGTTGTAACATTCATTTCCATATAAAGATATCGCAATTATGTTTATACCGTTATACTTTTTCATTTATACTTAAGAGTATTTGTTATTAAATTTTTTACATTGTTAAGATGACATTGATGTAAGATATAATAATAAAATAACATACCACAGTTTACTTCGTCACTTGCATCTAAACAATCATCAACAGCATCGCATCTTAAATAAAATGGGATACACTGCCTGTTTGTACAATGAAACTGGTTCTCTTTGCATGCTGGGTAGACTGGAAATGAATATTATTACAGGTATTTGTTATACATTTATTTGGACTTAAAATTAAATTGAGTTCGCAGCGTTCTTATCAGATCTATAAAAAATGTAAACTTAAACTATGAAGTATCGGCTTTCGTTTGAGCTTTTGTCTAATATAGTACCGGAATTTCTCGTTGAAAGCGCCCCGTAGCGGTAAGTATTTTTCGGACGATTTTTGCCGTTTCCCACTTATAAAATAGTCAATTTACAAAATATACAAAATTGTATTAATAACTTTTTTAAATTATATATTTTATTTCCTTCGTAGTACAAGTGTACACATGTTTGATAATTTACGTTAGATGTAAAGAAAATCGATAGGAACACCGCGAACTATATTCAGGCTTGTTTCGCAGTAGGAAACAGTTCAATACCTAATTGACATTCGTCACAGACATAATGAATAACATGTTTATGTCATGTTTCATAATTATTATTTATTCTAAAATACCATCGCAATTTATTACTAACAATATGAACAATATTGGTTGACTCGGAGATGACTAAGTCTTCTTTACTATAAAGTTCAATGTATGTCTAAATGAAGCGAGGGTTCGAATCAAATGAATCATAATTATTTGAATACAACGTCACAGTTTTTGCCTTATATAACACAAACGTCAGGCACACAAATGATAAAAACTAGAATAAACAAAAATAAACTTATAACAACGTACGGCAGTACTCATCTGAACCGTCCAGGCAATCAGGTATGTAGTTACATACATCGCTCATATGGATATAGCTTCCGTCATTACACGTATACCATTCATCTTAAAATATAACAATTGTATGTACTGATACTATTTAAATTGGACATTTAGTGATATTCCGCTTATAAACATAATTATTGAATGTATATATTATGATGATAATAATGATATTTTGGCGTTTTAATAAGACAAAAACAGTAAAATATTTTAACTCTTTACTCCATATGCATTTTAACTGGACTCTTCCAAACGCAAAAGCCACACATAGTCAATTTCCATGAATAGATACATTTTATCTATTTATTCTGATAGAGCAGAAAACAGTGCAGAATCTGTTCTCATTGCTCGCTACGAGCAATCAGATCTGGTTCTGCACTGTTTTCAAAAGCCTTCTATATTGGGGTGTTCAATGGTGACCTTATGAAGTAAAGGGTTAATACATTCTTCATCCAAAAGTTCTAGTGAATAAGTGATGCTTAATAAGTGAACAGCTGCTATAACACAATAAAACAGATTAAGTCTGCAAAACATTATATATCATTATTCTATACCATTAAATGTAGAGCCAATCGCTTACTCTAGATGTTACCAAGTGACCGTATAATATGTAGAAGTTTACTGGAGCAAAAATATTTCATATGGTACAGTTAAACATTCAAGATGGCGATTAAGATAGAACTAAATGAATTTAAAAAAAACCCATCAATTTAGTGAAAAAACGACAAAATGTTCCGCATGACAATAGAGACGTATCACAATTTATTTATTTAAAATGATCTTGATTTTTCTTTACTCTTTTAATATTCATTCAAAATGAGGTATAGAATACAAAGATCATTTTACATTGTTTTATCATCTTCCGGAATTCAATTCAAATACCATGATTTATTCATAATATTGTTACTTAGAAATGTACAATGCATCAACATAACTGACGCATGTATGAAAAACTGTGTTGCTAACAGTTAACGTTAAGCCGTAACACGTGAATATGTATACACTAGGTGTATGATACAACTTAACTCATAATTTGCATTTTGTGATACAAGCATATACATTCACTAATATAAAACAATAAATCATGCATTTAGACAAGATGATATTTCGTCAGATACTTCAAAATCATGTAAAAATCATCCAAAATACTCTATTTTCTATCAATGTATGCACGTAAATCGGTGTGCATAACCGCATTTATTTAACTCTTCAGTTTAAAAACTATCAAAACATCTTACCTTCATCTATATCGGTACAGTGAATCTCGTCCGACCTATCGAAACAGTCCGGTATTCCATCACAAAGGGCGATTCGACTTATCCAGTCTCCACTTGCACAGTGATAAAATCTCCACTTTTCGGTGGTCATATGTGGAAGAGTTTTTGTTTTATTTCGTAAATTGTCTGTAAATAATTATAGTTTTAATTACTGAATAGTACCTGCGATAGGAAATAGAAATACATTTTGTTAACGATACTTATAGTTACTCAATCGTAAATAGTCAATTTAATAAAAATTAAAGTGTTAGGATGTACTAACTCTCACATTTAATATTGGATCTTCAACATAAGATAATGTGTTGACCCACTCTAACAACAGCATTTCTAAATAAACTACACTATTTTCAATCTATTTTTCTTTATATATTGACCATGTATTGATGCGCATTTGAGGACTTTTTTACAAATGTTAAGGTGTCCGTGAAGAAACCAACCAGATGTTATGCTTTTAATGTGAATCTATATTTCTGCTATAAACAATACTTCCATGTGGATTGGTTTACCGTGGAAATTCTAGACTGACCTTATTTTGTATAGAAGAAAGAACAACATGCAACTGTGTAGTAAGACATATATTGAAGATATGGGACAAATTCTTCAACTGAGTAAATCGGATAAGTAATGTTTGAGATTTGGCTTTTGAATTACCATAACCAGTTGCTTAAAAAGTTACCTTATGTGCTTTCTAGAACATAGATATAACATTGACTATGGAGCAGGAATACATGTAAACTGTTGTTATGTAACTCTAATATCTCGCAAAATATATGTAACTAGCCATATCAGACAATACGTGTTTGAGAAATGGGGTCAGTCTAATGAATATCAGACACATCATGTTTGAAACTGTGTCGAAACAATTAATGAAACTAAAATCATATAATACATGTTTCAGACAAGGTCTAAACTATTAAAATCCGATAAGAAATGTTTAAGACAGAATTAACCTTGACAAAGCAGACAAACCATTTACGGGAATAAACCAAAACTAGTCAAATCAGATAATACACGATTGAGAACTGGACTAACCGAACCAAGTCAGACAAACCACTTGTGGGAATATGCCTGAACTAGCCAAATAATACATGTTTGAGAATGGGCCGTTCAATTATTTAAATGAAAATAATACATTGACTGACGATCGAATTTAAATGTTTATGAGTGACGTTTATATTGAATGAATATAGCTACTAATAGCATGAACAGCACAGTTTTACCATTATTAAACAAGGTGCAGGAGCTCAAATGAAAACTTTCCATCATATGTTCTTGCTTGAGGCAATGTCCAGATAAGCCACGGACGACCGTCGCGGCCTTTTTGCTTAATATTCTTACTTTCAGTTTAATCTCATTATGCCACGAGTATAGACAATTCATTAAAATATGTTAAAAACAAATATATACATTAATTTAGTATTACAATTCATTAAGTCGTTACGAGCAGACTCTGGGTGTATTTCTGTTGTTGATGTTTCACAGATGTAGTACGCGGCTGATCCAATTCCCGTGGTGGAGCATCCTTCTGATTCCCAAGTATTTTCTTCATTTCGTAGGTCAAGTCTCAACCGTGTACACTGTTTTCCTTGAACATCAGCTGGCTCTAAGTGATTCCTTGCGCAACAAAATATGTTTGTTATTGATATGAATTAAAATAAATATATCGCTGTGGCACACGTTATGCCGATATGTGATTAGCGATTTTTTATTTTATTTTATTTTCTGTAAGTTAAATTGAATAACTTTAAGCTAACATGTTCAATTTGTAAAGTCCATTTCATTGACTGTGAACATAACACGTATCTTCTCTTTATGTGCGATATGTAAATTATAATGGTCACACTCAACATGCAATTCCACAACAGCCATCATAATTATCACATGGTAATCTCCTATCGTACCTTATTTTTATGTGCGATATGTAAATTATAACGGTCACACTCAACATGAAATTCCACAACAGCCATCATAATTATCACATAGTAATCTCCTATCGTACCTTATCTTTATGTGCGATATGTATATTATAATGGTCACACTCAACAAGAAATTCCACAGCTGCCATCATAACTATCACATGGTAATCTCCTATCGTACCTTATCTTTATGTGCGATATGTTTATTATAATGGTCACACTCAACATGAAATTCCACGACAGCCATCATAATTATCACATGGTAATCTCCTATCGCACCTTATCTTTATGTGCGATATGTATATTATAATGGTCACACTCAACATGAAATTCCACGACAGCCATGATAGTTATCACATGGTTATCTCCTTTATTTCAATAACATAATATATAAAAAGCGATAAAAACGTTCGTAAACTACAATGAATTATAAATAAAACTAATTAATCAATACATATTTGAAACATATATTTACCATGCAGTGAACGTAAGAAGACTACCGTCATTCCACATTTCTCTCAATATTCCATCAGTGTCAATGTACCGGCTAAGACCTTGAACCACAAAATGTGCATAAACTTTAGATACAGCAATTGAATTGAAGCATTTTATGATATTTGGGCTTAAATTTGAGCGCATGTGTTATATAAAGTTAGCCGCCCATGCTGCAGGATGTGGGTTTGATTCCATGCTCGGGGCGATGGTGTTCCAAATACCAACATACAGTTCTGGTTCTGTACTGGAAATAGATTCGAGAGCTTACTTCGCAAACGAGCTCAAATAAGTTATTACAAATAAATGAAACACCTAAAAACACATGTCTAAACAACCGCCATTATAGTCTAGATGACGTAAAAAAACAGTATTTGTTTTATATAGGATATCATGGTTGTTATACCAGTGAACAAGTCATAAACATTGTGCGTCTTATCGAAATACTGATATGTTTTTAAATACATTATGTGAGTTGTGCAAAGTGTGCTATGCAAAACAGACTTATATATCAGAATGTTCATATATTTCCATCGTTTCTCTTTTATGTACTAGTATAGCTTCAACGTGTAAAAAAGAGGAATGAACCTATGTATTCCTGATGTTGCATGATGTTTAGTGTCGCTTTCACACTTGAATATTATGTCGTATGCTACCTCACCAAATAACATTATGTGGAGATCGGGTCGATCAGACATATAACTATCATCTGCATGCTGAGCGGCAAGCCAGGAATCTTCTTGTACTATTTTCAAAGTGTTTGGTATGAGCCGGTCGGGATCAAACCTAAGACATTCCGCATGCGAGGCGGACACTCTACCACTAGACAACCGTTGCGGTTTATGTTTTTCTGAGTAAAACTCATTATTTTAAAGATGTTTAAAGCAAACAATATCAGAAAAATTGGCCATCATTACCAAATGTGGAAAATAGCATTATAATATTAAATATATTAAATTCAATGAAATAATCTATTCTAACTAAACAATTATTAATTGTTTGAAAATGGATACATTTTAATAGCTGCAATAAAATAATAAATAGAATTAAATTTTTAGTTTACTAGCAGGTAAATCAACTCCATTCATTCCAAAATAAAATCGATAAATATCACACGGTATAAGCATACATGTTTACCTATGTGTACATATAAATCCGGGTCAATTTTTTTAACACGGAAATAAGCATAGTTTATTCTTCGAAAATCTTTCAATTTATATTTTACAAAGTTGTCTATTAGTAGTCTAAGGAACCGCAGCTCATATCTTGAGTGTATAGTAACAAGATGCATATCACGTGATTCACAATCCTTCCTGGATGTTTCCCAGCTGGTATCCGTCATGGACGATGATGCGTATATGAAATAACATTGTTGTAGTTTCTCAGAACACGCTGAAACGGTAAGCAGTGAATATCGATCTGTTCTAACACAGATATAATATAAATTACAAAATAATTATAAATCTTTATATTTAGATTAAATAGAGTAATATATTTAATAACTAGCCTCCTTTATATGTGTGTAACAAAATATACATTTAACGTGGTCTTTATTATCGGTGTCAGCAGGTAACAGGTCCTTTGTGTTGTATGTACAACATTAGAGAAGGTAGTGCATTTAATTACTGTTTTATTGAACTGATCACTAGACATATAGTGTTATTTTACATTATTCATTTATAGTATTTATAATAAGTCATTTTGACGTTCAGTTCATAACAAATTGTTAAGTTTTAATAATTTTAGAAAATGTAAACGGGTTTAAGTTTGTAACAACTGCTATTTGAAGTCTGAAATGAAAATTAATGTCATCCGTTGTTGAGAATGTTTGTTTGTTTCATGCTTAGCTGAGAATATTCGCGTTTATTGATTCCTTACATGTAGTACATGGCAACTACTTGGCTATATATTATAAGGTGAGATGATATTCTGGGTCAGTTTTGCAATATATCAGCATGTCAAGGATACGCCATAACAAGTTGTAGTCAGCGTTTGAACGGTAACACTACATGCGGTATTTTAGTTAGTACTCATGATATTCTATAGTTTATTAATGATTTGTTTGATGGCGATATTTCTACAGAATCAGATCTTAATTATTTTTGTATAGGCACAAATTGTCAATTTCTATTCATATCCGAGATATTGAGAGTTGTTTTATTAGCGCGTAGGTCGGGGAATCTTGAAGCATATTTTTATGTTGTATATATTGTATGGTTGATAGCGTACTTAACTTCAGCATTTTAGAGATATATGATTGGTGCTATGTCGAAAGCAAATGTTGTAACACACATAATTAAAGTACTGTTTATAGAGAAGTATTTTTCTACCTCGAGACTGATAGATGGTAAGGAATAAATGTACTGTTATTGCATATTGATAAAAACTACTATGGAACTGATAGAAGGAATAAATGTACTGTTATTACATATTGATAAAACTACCATGGAACTGATATATGGTGAAGAATAAATGTATTGTTATTGCATATTAGGTACTAGTAACTGGTAAATCTGACTATATATATAGAGAGAGAGCCGTTTCTGTGTATGTGTTACGAAGGTCAACAACAGTAATAACGATCCAGGAGTCATCCGGTGGTACTACCATCATATGTGCGAGTAACCCATATACTCGTTATATGGATGACTTTACGATTCTGACGTCAAAATGCAAAGGGACGTGATTCACTGTCGACACGAGGGACGATTGGACATACATCTACGAATACACTAGTAGTGTTAACAATAGTTTAAACTTCGTGAGAACATTAATAAACAGATGTTTTATTTGTTGAGTAAAATTATTGTAATCCTCTATAATGTATGAATGTACTTTCGTAATTTTATTTAAGTGAAATAAAATTGTAAATTTTGATTTGTGTATATATATTATAGTTTACCTTAATAAGTCGACTCTTGGGCGTTTTGTCATAATGTGACGTAATGATTTTAATAAAAAGGCAACTCATTCAATTAGAATTTATTTTGATGTTTACCTTAATTTACAGAAATGATGTATGTAATCGATACGATTGCTTAAATCTTTACTCCATATGCATTTTAACCACACTCTTCCAAATTCAAAAACCACACACATAGTCAATTTCCATGAATAGATACATTTTACTTATTTATTCTAATAGAGCAGAAGACAGTGCAGAACCTGTTCTGATTGCTCGTTACGAGCAACCAGAAATAGTTCTACACTGTTTTCAAAAGCCTTCTATATTAGAGGTGTTCAAAGGTGTCCATATGAAGTAAAGGGTTAAAGCTAGTACTGGTTTTGTCGGTATCTTGTAATTACTTCAAATATAATAAAAAAATCAATAACTAAATTACCTTCTTGGTATTCGAACTCAGCGCCACTTCCGGTTGAAACAACAACTGCGTGCAATAATAATGCATTAGAATAATCCAGTATGCAATAATAGTGTATGCTTATGCAATGTTATTATGCAATATGAGAAAGAGAAATATGATATTTTAATTAAGTATGATACAAAAAAATTGAATTTTATCAAGGATTGAATAAATGTTATTAAATGATTTAAAATAAGTAAACAATATATTATTTTAATTTACCACGGTTTAGTACGACAAATAAGGTTAAATCATGTTTCGTTGTTTATGGATAGAGAATTCGATGGATGGGTGGGTGGATGGACAGTCGATGGATAGATGGATGGATGAATGGTTGAATAGATGATAAAACATTATATGTTCAAATTACTAAAATATAGAATATTATATTATCATGAACATACTAAATAAAAACGAGTCTGCTTTTTTTTTCTGTTGCATTACGTGTTTCCTGGAGATATATTTATTACATGTTTGCGAAATATTATGCAAAAAAAGACATATACAGTATACATCAATACTTGAACGTTATATTGGGTAATGAAATAAAATAACCAGAAATTGTATAATGTTAACGCAATTTCAAATAAATTTTATTAATGTAATGTAATGATTTTCCCCGTTATTGCTGATAATAGAATTAGACATGACCTGTGGAATAACGTCAATGGTTTGGTCTATCCTAATTCGACATTATACGTAAACATTCGGGAAATCCCGGACATTATCAGATAAAATGGAAACAGACAAAGAGCAATTGAAGAAATTTGTGTCGAATCGATAACGTTTATAACATCATATCGCATTTCCTTTTAACAAAATAATAACGTAAAATGAAAGGATGCTATCGTAGCCTTATTCAATTGCTCCCATATGTAACTTCAATTTAATAGGAATCTAAAGCAGGTTATCAGTACATCTGTAGTAAACCTCATATACAAACTTAGACAGCAAGAGAGAGAAATTTGACAGAAAATAGCGGTTATCATGAAAAACCAGTAATTGGATTATTTACCCTTTAAAGAACTACGAATTTAATTATGAAACAATAATTTTAAAACAATGTACATACTGTTCATATCTGGAGTAGTTTCTAGAACAAGTTCGTCCTTTAATGAAAATTTGTATGATGCCCGAAATCCTTCAAAGAAATTATTATGCTGTTGTGCATATTTCAAAGTCATATAGTTGTATGTTGAATGGTACTGGCGCAAAGGTCTCATATTATTACAAGGTCGTATCAACCTGTTACGGTCGTCAATTTGTAGCAGTGATCCTTTTACATGAAATGTAATAACGTAAATATATATAATAATTATCATGTTATAGAAAGCCAGCATGGCAATACTTGTATCTGAACAAAACACAAACATGAACCTTCTGTCTTTATTCATTCGTTAATATTTTCAGTATAAACTTAATTAAAATTAATCCCCTTTAGTTTCGAGTGAATTAAACATTAGAAACAATACACTATATATCCAGCAAAAGGATAACTATCAAATCCATCACCACACAATTACTTGTCTCAATGCATATCTTACAATCATCACATACACCATCAGACTTTGTAACCGCCAAGAAAAATGTTATAATTCATATTTTACCTTCTACACATACACCATCAAAACTTGTATCTTTCAAAATAATTGTAAAAATGCATATCTTATCTTATCACTAACACCGTGAAACTTTGTATAAGCAAAGACAATTGTTACAATGTAAAACTTACCTTCACCACACACACACCGTCAAACTTTGTATCCGCCAAGGCAACTGTTACATTGTACATATTACCTTCACCACACACACCGTCAAACTTTGTATCCGCCAAGACAATTGTTACATTGTATATCTTACCTTCACCACACACACACCGTCAAACTTTGTATACGCCAAGACAACTGTTACATTGTATATCTTACCTTCACCACACACACCGTCAAACTTTGTATCCGCCAAAACAATTGTTACATTGTTTATTACCTTCACCACACAAACCGCCAAACTTTGTATCCGCCAAGACAATTGTTACATTGTATATCTTACCTTCACCAAACACACACCGTCAAACTTTGTATCCGCCAAGACAACTGTTACATTGTATATCTTACCTTCACCACACACACCGTCAAACTTTGTATCCGCCAAGACAATTGTTACATTGTTTATCTTACCTTCACCACACAAACCGCCAAACTTTGTATCCGCCAAGACAATTGTTACATTGTAAATCTTACCTTCACCACACACACACCGCCAAACTTTGTATCCGCCAAGACAATTGTTACAATGCATGCATATCTTACCTTCACCACACACACACCGTCCAACTATCCGCCAAGACGATAGTTACAATGTTTATCTTACCTTCTCCACAAACACCGTCAACTTTGTATCCGCCAAGACAAGTGTTACATTGAATATCTTACCTTCAGTACACACACATCGTCAAACTTTGTATCCGCCAAAACAATTGTTACAATGTATATCTTACCTTCACCAAACACACGGTCAAACATTGTATCCGCCAAGACAATTGTTACAATGTATATTTTACCTTCATCACATACACCGTTCAACTTTGTATCAGCAAAGACAAGTGTTGCAATGTATATCTTACCTTCACCTCACACACGGTCAAACTTTGTATCCGCCAAGACAATTGTTACAATATATATTTTACCTTCACCACTAACACCGTCAAACTTTGTATCCGCAAAGATAATTGTTACAATGTATATCTTACCTTCACCACACACACCGTCCAACTTTGTATCCGCCAAGACAACTGTTACAATGTATATCTTACCTTCACCACACAAACGGTCAAACTTTGTATCCGCCAAGACAACTGTTACAATGTATATTTTACCTTCATCACACACACCATCAAACTTTGTATCCGCCAAGACAATTGTTACAATGTATATTTTACCTTCACCACACACAATGTCAAACTTTGTATCCGCCAAGACGATTGTTACAATGTATATTTTACCTTCACCACACAAACCTTCAAACTTTGTATCCGCTAAGACGATTGTTACAAAGTATATTTTACCTTCGCCACATACACCGTCAAACTTTGTATCCGCAAGACAATTGTTGGTATGTATATCGTACCTTCACCACACAAACAGTCAAACTTTGTATCCGCCAAGACAATTGTTACAATGTATATATTACATTCCCCACTAACACCGTCAAACTATGAATTCGCCAAGACAATTGTTACAATGTATATCTTACCTCCACCACACACACTGTCAAACTTTGTAACCGCAAAGACAATTGTTACAATGTATATCTTACCTTCACCATACACACAGTCAAACTTTGTATCCGACACAAACCATCAAACTTTGTAACAGTTTAGACAATTGTTACTTTGTATACCTTACCTTCACCACACACACGGTAAAACTTTGTATCCATCAAGACAATTGGTACAATGTACATTTTACCTTCATCACACACACTCTCAATCTTTGTATCCGCCAAGACAATTGTTACAATATATATCTTACCTTCACCACACACACCGTCAAACTTTGTATCCTCCAAGGCAACTGTTACAATGTATATATTACATTCACCACACACACCGTCAAATTTTGTATCCACCAAGACAATTGTTACAATATATATCTCATCTTCACCACACACACCGTCAAATTTGTATCCGTCTAGACAATTGTTACTTTGTATACTTTACCTTCACCACACACACACCGTCAAACTTTTATATCCGCCAAGGCAATTGTTACAATGTATATCTTACCTTCACCACACACACCGTCAAATTTTGTATCCGCAAAGCCAATTGTTACATTGTATATCTTACCTTCACCACTCACACCGTCAAACCTCGTATCCGCAAAGACAATTGTTACAATGTATATTTAACCTCAACCATACACACCGTGAAACTTTGTATCCGCCAAGACAATTGCTGCAATGTATATCTTAACTCATCACACACACCGTGAAACTTTGTATCCGCCAAGTCAATTGTTACATTGCACATCTTACCTTCACCACACACACCGTCAAACTTTGTATCTGCCAAGACAATTGTTACAATATATATCTTACCTTCACCACACACACCGACAAACTTTGTATCCGCGAAAACAATTATTACAATGCATATCTTAGCTTCACCACACACACCGTCAAACTTTGTATCCGCCAAGACAATTGTTACATTGCGCATCTTACCTTTACCACACACACCGTCAAACTTTGTACCCACCAAGACAATTGTTACAATGTATATCTTACCTTCACCACACACACACCGTCAAACGTTGCTTTGCATCCGCCAAGACAATTGTTACAATGTATATCTTACCTTCAACACACACCGTCAAACTTTGTATCCGCCAAGACAATTGTTACAATGTATATCTTACCTTCACCACAAACACCGTCAAACTTTGTATCCGCCAAGACAATTGTTACAATGTATATCTTAACTTCACCACACACACACCATCAAACATTGTATCCGTCTAGACAATTGTTACTTTGTATACCGTACCTTCACCACAAACACACAGTCAAACTTTGTATCCGCCAAGACAATTGTTACAATGTATATCTTATCTTCACCACACACACCATCAAACTTTGTATCCGTCTAGACAATTGTTACTTTGTATACTTTACCTTCACCACACATACACCGTCAAACTTTGTATCTGCCAAGACAATTGTTATAATGTATATCTTACCTTCACCACACACAACGTGAAATTTTGTATCCGCAAAGCCAATTGTTACATTGTATATCTTACCTTCACCACTCACCCCGTCAAACTTCTTATCCGGAAAGACAATTGTTACATTTTATATCTTAACTCAACCACACACAAACCGTCAAACTTTGTATCCGCCAAGACAATTGCTAAAATGTATATCTTACCTCACCACACACACCGTCAAACTTTGTATCCGCCAGGACAATTGTTACATTGCACATCTTACCTTCACCACACACACCGTCAAACTTTGTATCCGCCAAGACAATTGCTACAATTTATATCTTACCTTCACCACACACAACGGCAAACTTTGTATCCGCCAAGATAATTGTTACACTGCCTATCTTAGCTTCATCACACACACCGTTAATCTTTGTATCCGCCAAGACAAATGTTACATTTTATATCTTACTTTCACCACACACACCGTCAAACTTTGTATCCGCCAAAACAATTGTTACATTTTATATCTCACCTCCACCACACACACCGTCAAACTTTCTATCCGCCAAGGCAATTGTTACATTTTATATCTTACCTTCACCACACACACCGTCAAACTTAGTATCCGCCTAGAAAATTGTTACTTTTTATATCTTACCTTCACTACACACACCGTCAAACTTTGTTTCCGCAAAGACAATTGCTACAATGTATTTCTTACCTCACAACACACATCGTCAAACTTTGTATCCGCCAAAACAGTTGTTACAATGCATATCTTAGCTTCACCACACACACCGTCAAACTTTGTATCCGCCAAGACAATTGTTACATTTGATATCTTACCTTCACCACACACACCGTCAAACTTTGAATCCGCCAAGACAATTGTTACATTTTATATCTTACCTACACCACACACACCGTCAAACTTTGTATCTGCCAAGACAATTGTTACATTTTATATCTTACCTTTACCACACAAACTGTCAAACTTTGTATCCGCCATGACAATTGCTACAATGTATTTTTTACATCACCAAACACACCTTCAAACTTTGTATCCTTCAAAACAGTTGTTACAATGCATATCTTAGCTTCACCACACTCACCGTCAAACTTTGTATCCGCCATGACAATTGTTACATTTTATATCTTAACTTCACCACACACACCGTCAAACTTTGTATCCGCCAAGACAATTGTTACAATGTATATCTCACCTTTACCACTCACACCGTGAAACTTTGTATCCGCCAAGACAATTGTTACATTTTATATCTTACCTTAACACACACCGTCAAACTTTGTATCCGTCAAGTCAATTGTTACAATGCATATCTTAGCTTCACCACACAAGCCGTCAAACTTTGTATCCGTCAAGACAATTGGTACAATGCATACATTACGTTCACCACAGAAACCGTCATACTTTTTTATCCACCAAGACAACTGTTACAATGTATATCTTACATGTACCTTCACCATACACACCGTCAAACTTTGTATCCGCCAAGACAATTGATTCAATGCATATTTAACCTTTACCACACACACAGTCAATCATTGCTTTCGCCAAGATAATTACTACAATACTTATCTGACCTTCACCACACACACCGTCAAACTTTGTATCCGCCAAGAAAATTGTTACAATGCATATCTAACCTTCACCACACACACACCGTCAAACTTTGTATCCGCCAAGACAATTGTTACAATGTATATTTAACCTTCACCACACACACTGTCAAACTTTGTATCCACCAAAACAATTGTTACAATGTATATCTTAAATGTACCTTCACCATACACACCGTCAAACTTTGTATCCTCCAAGACAATTGTTACATTGTATATCTTACCTTCACCACACACACTGTCAAACTTTGTATCCTCCAAGACAAGTGTTACATTGTATATCTTACCTTCACCACACACACCGTCAAACTTTGTATTCGCCAAGACAATTGTTACAATGCATATCTTACCTTCAATACACACACCGTCAAACTTTGTATCCGCCAAGACAATTGTTACAATGTATATCTTACCTCACCACACACACCGTCAAACTTTGTAATCGCCAAGACAATTGTTGCAATGCAAATTTTACCTCCACCATACACACCGGCAAACTTTGTATCCGCCAAGATAATTGTTACAATGCATATCGCACCTTCACCACATACACTGTCAAACTTTGTATTCGCAAAGACCATTGTTACAATACATATCTTAGCTTCATCACTCACATCGTGAAACTTTGTATACGCCGAGACAACTGTTACATTGCTTATTTTATCACACACAACATCATAATCTATAACTAGATCACAATTGTAACAATACCTTTCTTTCAAAATTCTTAACATCAAATTCAATAACCGCAATCATAATTGGACTGTATCACTCATTTACCGTCGAACTATTGTAACAATAAATATCTTACCTTTTACCATACTGATAACCACCTTAATATTTGTACCAATTGATATCAACTTGTCGTATCAGTCCCACTTAAGAATTACCTCCCTTACAGGAGCGTCTAACGTCTAAGAAAGTAGAGATGTGCCAAGCGGTTTGGCAATGTTTTCGTTAAAAATGCATAAAATGTCATATTTCCTTTTGCATATGAGAACATCGGAACATTTTCATGATTTTTGCCAAGTTTGGATGACATTGGGAACTGTTCGATGAAGTTATAACAGTTTAAAGATGTGTAGTGATAAACTGCGACAAATGTGCGGAATTGTTAAAAATGAAGGGGTGTCATTAAAACATCAGAATTGTGAAAAAGTAACCTTGATAACCCCATGCTTTTTTCTGCATATTTGGACCAACAGAGGAATATTTATGGGAACAGGGCACTTTTAGAACCATTGGTAATGCATCCAGTTTCAAGAAGTGCATGTCTATATCTACAGTACAAAATTAATTATTGTTTGAGACGTATCATATACAACGTGAAACACCATAACCATAAGCAAATTTAACATTAAAACCAGTAACGTAACCTCACACAATGTCCTACTCAACACTCATCAAACAAATTGTAACCATGTACATGTACATGGAAACTTTGTCACAATATACAGCAAATTTTGTAACCGCCAACACAAGTGTAACGATAATATTAAATAATTAATATCATTGCCGTCAACACAACATTAAATTCGATAACTGACGACTCAGTTATAACTACACAATGCATATGTTCCATTCATCACACTTAACACCCAGCACTATAATGCAATTGTATCTGTATCACAAACATCATCGAAATCAACAATCGCCACTATAATTCTATGAGTACAATGCATATATTACGTTTGTCTCACTGAACACTAAACATCCCTATTGCAACAATGCATATCGTGTTGTTAGTGCGATGTGTATATTAAACTAATCACACTCAACATCAAATTCCATAAATATGCATTAAATTTCATAAACGCCAACACAAATATATAACAATGCAAGTCTAACAATTGTAACATTCAACATCAAAAGTCATAACTGCCAACATAATTGTATCAATGATATCTTATCTATTCACATACACCATCACTCAATATACACCAAAGTTTTCATATATATAAGTTACCTTTTCCACACGGAATATCGAACTCTGTAAACGTCAACACAATTGGTAGGGTATCACATCCTTTTATTATCCACTTTTGACTATTTTCTCTAGCTGAATCGTCTGTCATGAGATTTCCGACAAGGTAAAATGAACTCGAAGCCAAAGTCATCATTGGCCTATCACAGATAGCTGTTTTGCCGTAGAACAAAAAGCAATTTGGAATCACTGCAATGGGAGAAGTCGTAGTCTTTTATTGAATGTTGGACAAAACCATAAAACTTTTTTTCAGACTTGAAACATAGAAAATATAAATATCGATTCAATCTTGATGAATATTTCATATGTACATATATGCCATTTCGAAGTACCTGGTATATAAGTGGCAAACATGTTTGGACTATCAATGCATGTAGAAAAAAATCTTGTTCCATTCTTTTAAAAAAACGAAGATGCTGGTTAAATGATTTATTTACACTGTAGTCTATTAGGTTTCTGCATACTAACATACAATGGGTTCAATTAATTCTTGAATTAATTATAGACGTAAATTATTACACATAAAAAACAAACAAATAAAATGTATTGTATTGACTAAACACATTGCTTTAACTTATAATGATGTGATAATATAAACAAAGTGAAACGCCGGGTCATTACTCAAGTTATAAAGTAGGAACCTAAGGTATGAATTATATGATTTGTATCAATTCAATGAACATTACTTGGATAATAACAGGTGGTGAAGGTTACGTAAAGTTAAGAATTCCTGTGTTACATAGTTCACATGCTTTGGAAAAACGCATATTACAAATAAACCAAAAACTTCTAGACACCCTTTTTGGAAATATGTTTTGGAAAGTTATCAATACTGCTTTCGTATCATTTCACTATCGTAATGCTTTCATTTTTACAGTGTCCATCTTTGAGGTAATGCAAGTATAAATATCAGAGTGACATCTAATTTTGTTAAACATTTGATGCTTATGAACCATAAAATGACTGACTAATGTCATACTCAGACCTTAAAGGTTTCTTGTTCCTAAACAGTTTTGTGATAATAACAATTTTAGTTTTACTGCCTGTTTATTCATGCATGACATCAATGTTAAGAACATATTCAGAGTGTATTCACATTACGCAATGTACCTGTTTTTGCCACAATCATTCTGAATCCGTATCCTGTAACGGTCCGTTTCCTGTTTATGATGCAGGTAGAAAATGTCAGGTGTATCTCTATCTTTTCTATAGCAAATGTCATCATGGCGCCATTAAATCGTTTATCTAGCTCGATCGGTTTATTTTCACTATATATAGAAAGTGTGTCAATACAACCACCTGTGTCGTCACTTCCTGTGTCTGTAGACTTTAAATGAAGTAGAATTAATTTGTTAATTATTTCAACACTGCAGAGGTTTATATGATAAATAACGTTATTTAACAACAAGGCACACGTAATCTCATTGGTTGATGTTATTTCATCGATTCAATACATTTATTCATGCGTTCGTTTGTATTTTTTTTAAATGTTACAAGACTCTACACTTTATCCTAAATAATCAAACTGTCATGCATCTTATTCCATCTCATTTGTTAAAATAGATAGCATTTAAGAATGGGTAGCTTCAAAAGTGTTCGTCAATTAAATAGTGTCCCTGCATCCGTACGTAATGGAGATATTGACTCTACAATTGATATTCCTTTTGTAGATTTGTTTTTGTCGTTTTTATATCGTATTGACACTATATCAATATTTTTACTAGTAATTAAATTGTAATTATTATTTGATACAAATTGAATAAATAGAATAAATCGAATACAGTTTTTTTTTAAACATTACATTGACTTGATTATCACTGACACATTAGAAATTTCGTCTTCTTGAAAGTTGTCAAAATATCATAACGGGGTAGAGACAGATATCATTTCAAAAAATAAATGTCTTATCATTGCATATAAGTAATAATTGTTGTGATACTAAATACAGATTTTTCATTTCTATTTATAATTTTTGTTAACGTAAGCTATTAGTAAATACCTCATACACGTGTAAAGACAAGTTAGACAGAATTAACTTGATAAACTCGCCCTCCTTAAAATGAATGTGCCATTGATATACCCGCTCTAGGTCGTAGTGGAATGGATAGCCAAGATTTGTAATGATTCCTACGTCATCAACATCTATCACAGTATATGACCAATCAACATGATTGCTGAATTCTCCCAGAAATGGAATAGGATCAGCTGTTTTTAAAATTACAACATTTACAACATTAAATTTGATATAAGCCATTAAAACATTCTGACAATTATACATTAATGCAAGCAAGTCTGCGTCAATCGACAGAGTATTAAAATTAGGCAGATGAATTATAGATAATCATAAATAATAAAACACCATTTTAAACAACTGATACACATCATTATGTTATTGATAACCCTTGTAATATGCTCTATTAATTTCTGATATAATGTCATTGAAAAGTCGATATGCTAAAGCAACCTTAAAAGTCAATTACTTAATATTTGAATCAGTAAAAGTTTTTAGACATATGACCTTTTTGGACATTAAAATAATAGCTAAATGTTATAATTAGACATATTTTATGTGACTAAGCTTACCACTTAACATTGAAATAACTGAAAGGTATAATTAGACATCATTTTCAATGATTAAGTTAACTACTTAACATTTAAGTAACTAAAATTTATAATTAGACATCATTTTATATGATTAAGTTAACTACTTAACATTTAAGTAACTAAAAGATATAATTAGACATGATTTTATGTGATAAAGTGGTTCAACTGATATTAAACCTATATAGAATTATAATTAGATATATAGCGTTCATGTGCTAAAGTCGACCACTTCCGTTATTTACTCGATATTTAAAAGGTCATAATATGTCCTACAATGAAATAGGGCAGTTATTAATATAATAATATACAGCACTGAATGATTCATGATTTAGTACACCTCCTTTTTTGTAATGTATACATTTGTATAATTATATATTTATAAATGGTAGTGCTGCTACGTTTAATTATATATGGCACTGTGTGTCTCATGAGTGACTACACGTATTTCATTTAGAACTTGATAGATAAAATATTTTGTCTCACTTAAGGCCTTTGAACTATTGTTAAAGTACATTTTTCGTCTTCTTTTTATTATATGTGAAATGTTATATAAATATACATTGAGTGTTGAGTCCATTCTTGATTAATTCAATGAGTGAAATATAAACTGGCATCAATTTATACTTTGGAACATTCAGCGGTACTTATATCACCATAATATCTTCTCAAATGGCTAATTTCAGCTTCCAAGGTTAGGCGACTACTTTATGTATAATGACCCTTAATTGTTTTTTATTTGTATGACTCGGCAAAAGTGTTTCATCATTTCATTCGTTGTATTAAATCATGCTGCACTGGCCCTTACTCATTTATGTCTGTTACTTTATTATGAGCATAACATCACTGGATGAGTAAGTCTTTCTTGAACTGCCAAAATTTAATTGCATTAACCGTGGTTGTTAATAAAATAACTACTCACTTTTCCGACACACAAGCGTAGTCAATGTCACAAGTTGGTCTTCGTTCACCAGTTTTTGGTAATTGTAAGTATTGCTTGGTTTAAAGATAAGACAAAATGTGTCCAGTTTGTGCTGAAATGAGCTACATTCATTGCGCGTGTTTACACAGGCTGTCATGCAATCGTTCCATGTGCTGTTAGTTTCATTGAGTTGGAGAATAGGTCCATAGACAGACACAAATGTCCGAGACACATTCACCGGATAGGTCGTCGTGTCGTTGTCACAGCTGATCGAATTGAATACTGCAATAGAGGGTAAGCTCTATTAATATTGACTGTTTTAATATGAGTTTACATACAAGTGAAATAAGGTTAATCGAACTGTTAGATCGTGTTTACCACATAACCATTCCTATCATTACTCTGCACAATTATATGGCCAAAAGTTCAATGATAATAAGTTCGATAATAGTTGAGCGCCTGATCCGGTTGTAGAGCCCCGAATTCACGGTCGGAGGGTCGCAGGTTCGATCCTCCACCACGGCTATGTGTGTTGTCCTTGAGTAAGAAACTTTTTTTAAAAACTTGTTTATCGTAAATTAAATAAGTTTAAAACAGAATTCAATAGAATCCATCATACAAAATAAAAAGGTCTTCTTAGTATGGTTGGAGAGAAAGCAATGTCGGCCAGTTTTTTGCTAAAAAAATAAGCATATAAAAGTTGGTTTTCTAATGTCGATTGTATAACATACATGAAACTAGATACTATATAATAATAAACTTTATAAAATATATTCTCTATTAAATGTAAAACAAATATTCTAGTTAATTATCAATGTATTAATAATCAAAATAGTAATGTCATTACTTTGAATGCTCACAGATTGCACGTTAAGTTTGATTTTTTTCCTACAAGACGATGTGAAGACAACAATAAAAACAAATTCGCCGATCATAGAAAAGCCGGTGCATCATACGATATCAACTGTTTGATGGACAGAAGTCACTCAAAAACTGTAAGATAATGACTGAAACAGAAACAAGACCAGGGCTTAATCATATAACATTGAGTATTGAATCAGATTCTGATACATCTGAAAAAAGGGACGTCGCAACAAAGATAAAAAAATAACTTTTTCAAATACTCCAAGACTTTTAAAGACATTTTTTACATGCAAGTTTAATTGTAGAACTTTGAAGGTACCAAACTTCGTCTTTGCTTATAAGTTTACAACTCCGAAACTAGATACCGAGTTAAGTGGACCTTCAACATGTTTAACGAAACATTTCACTTGTGTAAATAAAAAGCTATCATGATATACATTGATGGAAACTATAACTGACTGGTGACTTTAACGTTGTATTCCTTACAACGTGATAAAAATAAATACACTGTAACTTGAATAATAATATATGTTCATTGAAATATAATTTTGAAAGATGTTTAACAATAATATGATCATATAACGCGTTAGTTCAGGAGTAGAGGATCTGGCCCAGAGGTCGTGGATTCTATCATTCTCCACAGCAAGACACTTTTTTTGCATATGTTCAGTACAAGCTCTATTAACGAAGACTTCGAGCGTGATTTCTTTAAGTTGTGATAACTTGTCTAACAACTGAAGAAAAATAAATAAATTTAAACTATCATAAGTTACCCGATTTTTTGCAGCCAATGAGTTCTACTTTTAGACAGCTCGTATCTAGAAGAGGTTTAGGATGTATGCGCACGTATCTTGCCAAGAACGGCTTCCTGAAGATGAATTGCTGTGGTTCTTCATACTGCCGGGAAAAGTCAAGCCGGTACTGGAAAGAGGATTGATAAAGTAATATATAACTAGGCAACAGCTAGTGACACCGATGTAAATGAACAGTGTTACATTCTATGAATGAAAATCGTAACTGCAACTCTGTTTAGTATAGGCCTATAGACCAAATAAAGCTATGCGATTTGACACTTGTGATAACATTCTAGAGATACTTACATTGATATAAATATCAATGCTAACTTTGTTAAGACTAACGAGATCAAATTTTACAGAAAATGAGAAAAACACTGTACGGAATTTACAATCAATCTAACCAGACTCATACTTATAACACAAATACGTGTTTTTGTTGATTTCTATGAACGATTGAATTATTGATTTTGATATTTTTTTACTATTAACTTTATCTTAAATGTACTACGAATAATAAACAATCACAGCATTCAGTTTTTTTATAATACGGTTGTTTAAAAATACCTGTCTAGAAGTTTCATGAAATGAATCAAAATGTGTTCCATACGTCAACTGGAATGATCGACACCCCATTGGAACAACTTCTGGAGCAAACATATTGTTACGTCTAATGTTACCCAGCTTTATCCAGTTATACACAGTCACCCCTTCCACAGTAGTTGGAATTAAAAGATCTATCTGAAATATTTTGTGCAAGAGCATAAACAGCATTCGTGTGATTTACATTCATTGCAACTTTTTTTTAAATGATCTGTAAATATTCAGCAATTGGTTTACTATTGTATTCCATATTATGTTGTAGAAGTTACAACTTTCATTTTCATGTAAAAAGAGGAAAAGAGAAAAAAACTGTTTTGTATATTTCATTTCTGTTTCATACTGAGTGTAAAACTTTATAATTGTAAATCATATTCTCGATAACACTTCATGATTATATCGATATTTTGATTTTTTATTTACTTTTTATTGTAAACGCATACCATCTTCTCATTACTAGCATCACAAATATACAAATACATATAATTTAACAACATCAAAATAAACATAACATGAATCATCTCAGCTTAATTTACAAAGACAAAGTAACGTATGGAAAAGAAATAATACATTCGGTGATAATTGTTTTTATTAAACAATACGTACTCTGAAAATAATCAGTACCATTAAAATGACATTGCAATAGAAGATGTGTTTCAAAAACAACAAGTCTATATCAAGACAAATATTCAGACATCAGCAATCAAAAATTGAAAATAAGCATACTTTATTTACAATTTATACAATGCATATGGACACAACTATATTTCAATTTCAACATCGCTTATGCAATTAGAAATTATAAGCTACATATAAATGGATACATGAATAAACACCGGCCATACATATATATTTGCAAAGCATGCGGCGGTAAATATGTCAAAAGCAAAAGTACCTGGAGAAATGCTTCCGTATCTGAAATATCTGCACACCACCCTGCATGGAATAAACGAGCCTGTTCAGGGGGATAACCTGGTTGCCATGACGACGCTGTTATTCGAAAATCATCTATCATATTACCTGCCATCCCTAGACCTTTGTTGCAAACCATCTGCACAACTGTATTTTGTCAACAGAAGGGTATATTGACCGCATTTATATACATACGACAGATCATGGTAAACTAATCTATATAAAAAACAAATTATTATTCGTTTCATTTGTTTTCTTAAAAAAATGTAATTAAATGTTCGCAATGTACTAAAATACAGTGCCGTTATAATACCTGGTTACGTTACACTGCTCGAATAAAAATGATATTTCCTTTCATTAAAATGTTTGCCTTGTGGATCTCTTCCCTTAAAGGTTGCAAATGTTACTGCTAGCTAATGGTAATATATGTACATCTACCATTGGTCGCTATACAGAAGCAACACCCTCCTAGAACACATTCAATAAAATCTGAATCCAGTTTGATATATTGCTATTACAATATATATATATATATATATATATATATATATATATATATGGAGATAATTATTTGTGAATAAACAAGACATAAATGTACAGACCAGACTACGGCGAGTGCGCCTAGCTATAATGCAAACCATAGATACAATATCAAGGCCTCTACCAAACCAATAATTTGGTGTCGACCATGACTTATATGCTATGGAATTACATGCAACACATCTGGACAGGGTAGACAAATTTACATACATGAAGTGATAGCTTTATATGAATAGGATCCAGTTAAGGATTCATGACTACTCACATGCTATATAAAGGACAGATTTATAAACCCGTTGGATCATATAGATATAGTGAATTCATATATATTTAAATGTCATAAAGGGGGATAATTAAATTCACGACAACGGAATTTAAAAAGACAAAGAAACGTATGGAAAAGAAATAATACATTCGGTGATTATTGTTTTTAATTCCGATGTTGTGAATTTAATTATCCCCCTTTATATATATATGATCAATTTCAATGTCTTGAATACCAGTCCATATGTTAACTAATATGCTAGATCCGCAGTGAAACTTGCCCAACATCTCATTGGGTATATATCATGCAAGAAAACTAAATACAGTTTTGTGTGATATATCTCTAAGCAATCCAATCACCTAATTTAGCTTCAAACTGTATTAACAACTTAATAAGTAGGATTTTTCATTTCATTTTTCAGACCATTCACCTACTTGTCACAGGAAGTTTAGGAAATGATGTGATCAGTGTAATATATAATTAGCAGTTCACAACTTACACCACACATGCATTGGTGCATTTCTCTTTTAATTTCGAGTACCAGCCTAAGAAACTAATAAACATCAGTCGAAGTGAAAGTAACCTAACTCCTATACAAATATGAACAAGACAAAATATTTTATAGTTCTAATTAACCATAATATTTTATAAGATATATAACATTTGCACAATAATTCTCGTCATATCGTTATTTAGTTCCCGTTAATTCTGATGTAAGTGTTTTGTGATTTAAACAATTTGAGGACTGGAACATATTGCCTTAATATAAGATAATTATTGTATGTACATTTTTAATGGAATCTGAAATTAAACTTACCTGGATCGTGTGATAAAGGACACGTTATTATCGATATGTTTAACATTTGTACCAGGCTTGCACTTGAGTTAACATTATTTGCAACAAATGACAAGTATCTGCCGTTCTCTAACCTGTAATAAACATTTTTAAAATGTGAGATTATTTGATTATTATATAAATTGTTATGAATTTCACAAAAATAATACACGTGTGTAGCTGTGGACCGTATTTGGACATTTCTTTCCGGAAATGAGTCTAAATCTAAACCATGTAGGTTTTTTTTTTAATTTACTTTTTACATACGGCAACAAAATAATACCAATACTATTTTTTCAGCATTAGGAAAAAGTAACACTGTTTATAGTCTACAAACAAACGTGCAATAAAGTGACAACCAACTGAACAACCAGCGTGATCGTATGCCATTGCTATGTAACAGTCCAGAGCAGAATATCTAGGGTCGCTTCTACAGTCTCAGTGAACATTATTAGGGATTGATGACGTACATAAATATGGCATAAAACACTTTAGTTTAATAATCCTATTCAGTTGACACACTGACAAAATGGTTTTATTTTCTGGTTGCATTTTGATTACGTCTTACATTGATCATAATGTATAATCGGATAAATATCGATACACTTCACACCAACGTTGTACCTATAACACCAATCACGCTTGAAATCTTCTTTGGTGCTAAGCATATGCGGATAAAATGCCTTGTTCAATGACACTAAACATAGCTGCGCCGGAGGATCGAACCCATGATCCTGATGAGCTGTCATAATGAAATCACGTCACTCGTTGAAACTGCTGACCCCCAATTATTGATCTGATGCTCTACCACTGGACCACACGCTCCGAACAATACGTGTTCTCGTGTATACCTTGTTATAGTTTATGACGAGATGTGCTTCTGTCAATGTGCTTGCCATTTGAATTGTAATATAAAAACACGAAAAAATAATCAAACTACGAATACAAAAATAGAAGTTACAATAAAATAATTTGGAAAATAATGAACCATGAAAACATTCTCTGTTCAATAACTTCTGACCTGAACGTACTAGACGTTAGGAGTTCAATAACACTTATTCAGTTTGTTAAACATGGCAATATAACTTGGAAAAATAAAGATATTATGATACCTTAAAAAGTGTATAAAAGTGCCATAATCCGACAAGATAATGTTGTAGCGGACAATCTGAGCACCGTTGTTAAGGAAGCCCCATTTACTGTCACTAATGTACACATCATATAAAGTACCACCTGCTGAAACATGAATCATAACTTAAAAGTATGTAGATTGTGATTTAAATTGTATTGTATTAAACTTATTTTCAAATTTAAAACTGGAAACGTTATACATGTAGAACCAAAATATACAAAATGAGCATTTTATTCGCAAACATGTAGAGCGTTTAACAATATTTAGAAACATGATGTTGTCATAAAACAGTTATATTTATATATTAAAGAACATGGCCAAACTGTTTAACATTTACAGACAACGATTATGTAATCCTGTGGTAGTATTTGCTGTTCAGATACGCTCTGACCTGATCAAGCTAGCCAATTCTAAATTCTAAATACTAGCCCATCCGTCAAATGCTTGCTTAGCATCTAGATAGACTATGTAAACTTTGATTATATATTACTTGATAGATAAAATACACCATATCAGGAAAGTTGACGTCATTATGCATCCTAGTCCAACTTCAAACTTAAGTAAGTTGACGCATTGTATTTCCGTTGCACCCTTCAGTAATACAAATAAACAACCGATTTAAGTTTTAAAGAAAAGATGCGCATGGCCGTGGGTTA
Source organism: Panopea generosa (assembly GCA_029582155.1). Lineage (NCBI taxonomy): Eukaryota > Metazoa > Mollusca > Bivalvia > Adapedonta > Hiatellidae > Panopea > Panopea generosa. The sequence goes on along the minus strand of CM055899.1, from coordinate 50,720,476 downwards.
AACACACATTTGATATATATACAAAACGATATTTACAGTGGTGCATTAGCATTTGTACATTAATCTGGTTTTAATCCCAACAACAAAGAACCGCTTTGATCGCTCGTGCATGAGTACGCTAAAGCCCTCTACATCATATTCTATGATATGATCTTCATTAAAGTCTTTCGAACTTTAGAATTAATTTCCCTGACACGGTTTTTTGGCAATAACTGCCATTGAGGAAAACTCTACAAACTATTTTTAAGAGTCAAAGACAAATATAATCTTGTGGATATGATTTTATTCGGTACAACAGAACGCGACATTCTACTGTTGAAATTAGAAGCTCTTGTCCGCCATACTAATGCCGTTAGGTAGTTTCGGTCTTATCTATCAGACCGGCACGAATGATTGATGTTTCTGAAATACTTTCTTCACATGCTAGTATATCACCTGTGGTGCTCAGAGAGCAATACTGGGTCCACGTCTATTTTTAATACACACAGATGATATGTTTTTATTTCTATGACTTTCAGTGGCATCTTAATCTTAAAAATCGAGGGTATTCTTTTCAATGAACTTGAATCTGCAAAATAATGGAATACAGCAGACTATTCCTTCACCTTTGGGATATAAAATATATTATGTTTGGGTTAAACATAGTTTAAGATCTCATCACAATATGAATATATCCCGTAATGGTAAAGCTATTGAAGCAACAAGTGATATCAAGAAGCTTGGTGCTACACTAGTTCAAATTCAATCGTGATTTGATCTGATGGCGAGATCAGTCATTAAGAAGGCTTATGCCAGGTTAATGGTTTTATATAGAAAATGCCAATTCTTGACACTGCATACAAAGACGTTCTTAGTCATTTCACTCATTTTGTGTCACTTTGACTAAGTTTTGGTACTCAGATTTGTCTCAAATTAGAAAATAATAAAATAAGATAATTCGGTTTGTTCTAGACTTGGACAATAACTCTCAAATAGTGGACATGACCATCTCAAATATCTGGTTATCTGTTGAAATAAATCTTCAAAAATGATTTCTCATTTTACATGATTAAATCAGTAACTGTTCAAGATTACATGGGCGAGCATTTTTGTTCAGCCTGTTCAATGTATGATCGCTGTGCAAAGTTTCGAGTAACTGCCTGTCCCTTTAATGGTTTCTCATCTAGTTTTACATTTAGTAATAATGTGTGTTATTCCCTGCCCAAAGTCAAAGGATTTTGGTAATACGACATTTGCCTGTTTGGGTTTTACTTTTTGGAATGAGTTGCCATAACACATTTAACACATGTACTAATAGTGTTTATGTTCTGATAAACATATAATTATTATATCATGATACATTAAGCATTTACAGTTTCAGATTAAGACAAACAATAACTCAAGCCTTCAGATTGTAAAATTTTGGATCAATACATATTTGCCTTTATATTTACTTGTACTGCACATGTTCTGATTGAAGTAGACGTGTTCACAGAATGAAATTTGCCGAGAAAACCATGTTTACCATCAGCTGAAGCGTTCGAAGATAACATCCCTATTTCAAAGGTAGACTGCAAATCAAACAAGATCCATGGAAGCGCCATCCCATCTAAATCAACAAAACAAAAACAAAAACAAATATCCTTTCAGTGATACACATATACAATAACTTATATTCTTAAATTGTGCCTATTTTTTGTATAAATGGGGAAGGGGGGGGGGGGGTGGGGGGTAGGGGGAGGGGGATATTTTACCCTAGCAACTATAAGTCATAATATATTCCAAGATGGTTATTATAAAGATTCATCACGTTTGTTTAACATTTAGGAAGAGATGCGGTCAATAAAGTGGACGCAAACATACATTAGAAAAATAAAAATATGTTATCACCATTAAAACAAGCTTTTCGATTAAAACAGAAATAATATGTGCATGTCCTCATGTCGAATTGCAGACAAATGAAAAAGGCCACGTTACTAACATTGTTTTTCGCTTTCGACAAAGTATTTTTAACAATCTAACATTAAAAGTTTTACAACTAATCTGGCTGTATCAGGCTATTAAAATGTACTTATCCAACGTTACAGCCAACGTTATCTGCTAACGGCTACATAGCATTTTGATATAGAATATAATATTATAGTTATATATGCGAACGAAGTATGCTATCTTTCTCGGATAATACACATGTCTGTATAAATAGGTCACACCTAGTATTTAGACTCGTCACAATTTAGTGTCAGTCACTATTATAGGCAAACGTAAATGGTTCCTTCAGTGTTTGTCAAATTGGACAGGTTCGAACGGTGTTTCACGTGCAGATTGGAAGGGTTTAGCGGGTATTTTACAAGCAAATGGTTTGGTCAGTGTTGGAAAGACAAGTTGGAAAGATAAACCTCTATTGTGCAGGGTCAATCAGAAAATTGCGATAGGTTAACAAGACTTCGAGAGACAACTGGAGACGGTTCAAACAGTAAAGGGCTGACCAATGGTGAATATTTATCAGGTGTTTTACAGTTAAAAAGATAATATCCAGCCGGTGTGAGACAAACTAATGGGGAAGGACAATTGAATGGGAAATATTCAAACGGTGTTGGACAGACTGGAAGGGTTCAGTTGGTGTTTTACAGAAATATGAGGAGGTTCAGCCAAATTCAAACGGGCAAATCAAGCAGATTATACCCGTGGTGGACAAAGAATTGAAGGAGATTCCGCCAGTATTGGACAAGCTAATGGGAAAGTTCAACCAGCGCTAAATAGACATATAGGAAATATTAAACCCGTGATGAACATACAAACACGTGTAGGTGGCTCAGCCAGTGTTGGACAATCGAATGGGAAAGCTCAGCAGGTGTTTCACCGACAGATTGATAAATATTTTCAGACAAATACAGAATGTTCAACCATTGAAATTCCGGTAGGTTAACCAGTATTTGAGAGACAATTGGAGACGGTTCATCTAGTATAAAACGGACAATGGGGATGGGTGTTCACAAAGTGTTTGACAGATAAAATAAATATAATTAGCCGGCGTGAGACACTTATAGGGAAGGACAGTTGAAAGGGAAAGGATTCCCTAGTGTTGGGCAGACAAATTGGAAAAGTCAGTGTCCTTGTGGTTGGATATTAGATTAAAGTGCCTTATATATCCCTGTTACTGTAACTTTTTATGTGACACACAAACAACATTAAGTATAAAATTCTAATTAATGTATTTATTGATATCAAAACTGTTTGTATACCTTCGTAAAATTCTGGAAAGCTTGTAAGCACGTTAAGAATACTCTTGCATTCCGATAAGTCTGAAACCACTGAAACAAAATATAACATGTTGAGAAGGACTGACACAAATATCTAGACACGAAAAAAAGTTAAAAAGCTTACATCTAGATTTTTTTCTAACGCATATGGTCTTAATCAAGTATTTATATACGGACGACGTTTTTGATAATGTTCTTTTTTAGCATTGAGTGAACATTGATATAGTAGCGCACCTAACTGCGAAGCCACGAGTTGACATTACAATGCAAACCATACCGACCCATTAATAGATGATGCTCACCCAACAGAGTGTACTCTACGACCTGGCATTCACGTTGCAGAAGACTTCCCCGGTCGTGTTCGGAAAGGTAGGTATGACCTCAAACCGTTTCTTCATCAAGCAATAGAAGACAAGAAACGTGCCTACCTTAAGTATGATAAACTGATTATAGAGAACGAAACTTATGTATTTGACACTGATTTAAATGACATTGTCAAAGTTAATAAATAGGACGTAGGCCAATGTCTATATACACAATGTGCAGGTTCTTGGAAAGACTTATCTGATATCCAAATTATTTTTTGGAATAAACAAGGTTTGTTAAAATATGAATGTAATGTTGAGATTTTGTATTTTTAAAGCAATATGATATATGTGCACATAATGAAACATGGACAAAGCACAATGACCAATTTAATGAGTTTCTCGTTGGTTATCATTGTTTTAACTCTGTTAGAAATAGGACGTCATCTAAAGGTCGTCATTCGCTGGTGTAACAGTTTTTGTTAAATCAAAATTTAATTGAATCGGGGTTCATAGAACGCGTGTTTGATAAAATAGTTGATTGTGTATTTATACGTATAAACTGTAGCACAATGAATTTTCAAAAAAATATAATCATGTGTTTTACTTATGTATCTCTAGAAGGTTCCTCTATATATAATGAAAATGAAGAGTTGAATGTTGAAAATTGTTTGGAAGAAAAACTATTAGAAGTTAAAGGTGTTTTTCAAGATGATGATTTAATTCTGGCTGGTGATTTCAATTAAAGATGTTGGTAACTTCAAAACACTATAGAAGATGATGATGTTGATTTCATCTTTCAAGACGAAAATGTTTTATATGAAAATGGTAGTTTTTATTTAAAAAGAAACTCTAAAGATAGTTTATATAACTCATTTGAACATTTACTTATTGAACTATGTAAATCATATGAAGTTCATATTCTGAACGGTCGATTGCACAATGACAAAGATGGTTATTGTATTTGCACAGCAAATGATGGCCTTAGCATAGTTGACTATGTAATTGCATCCTCAGATTTATTTCCACATGTCTCATGCTTTGAGATTGGTGATAGGACGGACTCCGATCATTTCCCATTGCATTTTTTTCTTTATCTTTGACTGAATCATATGTTGATACAATAGATGATATATTTAACAATCCCTTTCCTGCTGCTGAACTTGAGAAAAGTGTAAGCAGCTTAAAATTAGGAAAAAGTACAGGTCCTAGCGGCTCATTATCGGAGATGATAAAATATACATTCATACATATAGCACCCATTCTTCTTCAATTATATAATAAAATTTTGGAAACTAGCTGTTTTCCCTCTGTCTGGGGGCAAAGCATCTTATGTCCTTTTCATAAATCCGGATCTTTTCACTCATAGATACATTGAACAAAATACTAACAGGAATGATGTTCAATAGGCTGACATACTGGGCTGAAATGCATAACAAAACAGATGAAGCGCAGTCGGCATTCAAGAAAGACTACTCTCTTATAAACAATTTATTTACACTACATGCAATTATTCAAAAATATTTAAGTAAAAAAGGCGGACGATTTTATTGTCGAATTGTAGATTTTTCCAAAGCTTTTGACAAGATAGACCGTATTGAACATTTTAATTGTCTGATTAGGAAAGGAGTAGGGGGAAAATATCTGAAACTACTTTCAGCAAGGTATTATTGCTTTTATTTATGCGTACGTACAGATAGAACTAACTATACATAGTTTTTTTAAATGTAGTATTGGATGTCGACAAGGCTGTACATTAAGTACGATCATGTTCAATCTCTATATATAAATGATTTAATTGATGAATTACAACAAAGCTGTACTCATGGAATTCATGTTACTGATGAGGTTGATGATATATTTGCTCTTCTGTTTGCAGATGATTTGGCCAACTGTGCTGACACAGTTAGACAACTGCAAATGCAAATTAATGTTAATTCAATTTTTTGCTACAGAACTGGTATGACTTAATCTAAAGAAAACAATTATTTTTGTTTTTAGAAATGGTGGCTATCGCAGAGGTAATGAAACATGGACATTCAGTGGGAGTAAAATTGAAACTGTTTTTTTATAAATATATGGGTCTCATTATGACAGCAGCACTGATCTGGTCAAAAACTAAAGAAACACTAGCAGTACAAAGAAAAGTTATCATTTCTTTTTCTAAACTTCAGCGAAATGTTGGAACTTTTGAATACCAGGAGCTGTTTAAACTTTTTGATACGATGGTCTTACCAATTCTTACGTATGGATCAGAATTTTTTGGGTATGAATATTCTAAAGATATAGAAAATGTCCATATTCAATTTTGTAATATATATCTTAAATTTTACAAAAATACGTTTCGTGCTTTCTCTTTAGGTGAATGCGGAAGATATCCGTTGTATGTTAATTATTAGTGTAAATGTATACAATATTGGTTACGGCTTACCCATACGCATCATAATAGAAACCCTAAACAATATTATATTATGTTAAGAAAACTTGATAATGTTGGTAGAATGACTTGAGCAAAATTTGTTTTTTGCATTATTCAAGGAATATGTTACTGACTGTGTTGTACAAGATTGACGGTCGGATATTTCTCAGTCACACAAAGCTGTCCATTATGAAAACTTTAAATCTCTTTTAAATGTTGAAACATATCTTACTGTATCAATACCTCTAAAGTTTAAAATTGGTTTTGCAAAATATAGATGCTCAGCTCACAAATTATATGTAGAAACTGGAAGACACAATAATGTTACTTACGAAGATAGAATTTGTATACTTTGTGCAGCTGGAGAAGTTGAAGATGAATACCATGTATGCATGGAATGTTCCTATTACATGTATGAAGATTTACGCAGTAAATACCTTTCCACTATTTTGAATGATTATAGCATAAATTTAAATTCATTTTACAAATTAATGAGTATAACAAATGAACAAAAATTAAAAACACTATGTAAATTTAGTTTTGAAGTATTTAATAAAAGAAATTTATTTTTCCAATCATTTAACATGCAAACAAATGCAAATCAATTGTTATCTATATATTGATATACGTTTTATACTTGTAACACTGTTGTCACTTTTCACTATATATAATATAAATGAACTTATGTATTATGGGCTGGAAGCCCAGATTGATTAATAAAACATTTGTCATTGTCACTGTCAATTATGTTTGGTTATATATATATATAATGGGAGATAATTTAATTCTAAGCAACTGTCTGTCTGTCAGTCGGCGGTCGGACGGTCATCTTATTATAATCAATCTAATTACTTTTACATCTATCTTAATATTACCTTTTCGAAATTTCCTTCGAGACACATTTGTGATGTGACTGTCTGTAAAATAAAACGCAATAAATTTTAATTAAGAACATTTGCAACTGATAAATATATATACGAATAGTTCAACCAAGAAAGAATGATAAATTAGTCTGAAAATATCAAAGTTGAAGAGGTAACGTTAAAATATCGTTATATTTTTGAAAACAAAACCGATCATCATTATGACTATCTTTTAGCAATAAGATAAATAATGAAGAGATATGTCAAAATATTAATGGTATTAAGTGTAACATCACTGTCCATCTATCATAAAGAGGATATTATAAGAGTGCCTGATTACTTATGAATTGATTAAACGGGTTTGAATAAGATATTGTGTTAGACCGTAGCCAAGCATATAACCAGTTTTGTCAATGAGTTTATATATTAAACTACTAACAGTTGAGCAGGAATTAAAGATTCTTTTTTACAATTAAACTAAAAAAACGGTACATTTATTATTTATATGCATGTCCTCTATATAAGAAATGTATAAAACTTACTTTACGAAGATTCTAAAAATAACATTTTATATATATTATTTTTTTTTTTAGTTTTTTTTCGGTCATTTTATGACGCAACGAATCAAAATTTCGTCATTTTATCATGACAAATCGCCGTCATTTCGATGTTCCGACAAGACATATCGATAAAAGTATTTTTTTTTATGAAAAGGTCACGTTAATGTAACTATTTTAGTTGTAAGTGAATCCTGTCAGGTATATACATTTAATTTATTTTGTATTATTTAGGGAACACTGAATCGTGTGAATAGTTTTTTTTATAATCCTAAAAATGTTCATTATTAATATCGCTTGAGTTCATATTACTGTACAATCGATGACAAAACTTAACAGCTTGATACATATCTTAAAGGTATATTTATAAGAAGCAACATTTAGGTTTTCATAATATTCCCCTCATTTGAATAGCAATGTTCCACATACAATTTCAATGTACATGTATACATTTTTGGATTATAATAAAACAGCTGACGTGAATGATTATTTGAAGTGTTTATTATTTCAACTGTTCACGACCACTTTCATGTATATTTATTTGGATTATATAAGCAATGTTCCACTACAATTTGCATGTTGTTTAACTGTTTTGAATGTGATGTCAAGTTTTCAAAATTAATTCCCGTGGAATTATTTGATGTGCAATAGCAAAGTTCGAAACAACTTACGTGACATAGTATACTTATCTGGAGTGTTCATACAATGTTCTAATACAATTCATCTGTATAAAATTTCTTAGTGTAATAACAAAATTCCACGACAATCTTTATGAATAATTATGTTATAGTGTAATAGCAATGTTTCAAGACAATCTTAATGTATATTAATTTTATAGTGTATACAAATTTGGAGTGAAATAGCACTATTTCACAACAACTGACATATATGTTTATATACATTTGGAGTGTAATAGCAATGTTTCACGACAAATTACATGTGTAATTATTTGGAATGGCGTTTTTACAATGTAGTTATGTTCTATGACAATTTACTTGTGTGATTATTTTGAGTGAAAAAACACTATTTCACAACAACTGACATATATGTTTATACTAATTTGGAGTGTAATAGCAATGTTTCTAGACAAGTACATGTGTATGTATTTAGAGTGTAACAGAAATGTTCCACGACAATCCTAATGTATACTAATTTTTTAATGTATATAACTTTGGGGTGTAATAACTTTGTTTCACGATAATTTACATGAGCATTGTTTTAGTGTAATCCCAATATTTCACAACAACTAATATGTATGTGTATACTATTTTGGATTGTAATACGTAATGTTTCACGACAAATTACAAGAGTAATTATTTTAAGAGTAATACCATTATATCATAAAAACTAGTATATATGTACATATGTATATACTAATTTGAAATGTAATAGTAAGTAGTCACGACAAATTACATGTTCGATTATTTGGAGATGCGTTATAGCTAAATTTCATATGTAGTTATTTAGAGAGGCATAATAGCTGACTTACATATATATTTATTTGGAGTGTAGTAACAATGTCCTATAACAATGTTATTCATGGATATGTGTGTTTCATCAGTTTTCTTAGCAATCACGAGTGTTTCCTGTTTTATGGTAAAATCTTCAAATATTGTACAAGCACTATCGTCGTCCTGGGAATGTAAACATAAATATATTATGTAAAAACGGTTCATAAATGGTATTGTTATACGTTTTGTTGTTATTCCTCACTTAAAATTAGATAAAGGTTGGATCCTAATGGGCAAGCGTATTATATATTTAATATTACTATCAAAAAATATACTCAACAGCAGGTCACAGTCTTTTTACTTTGAGACGACGGCACTGTTACTCGCTCGAGTGTATGGTGGGTTAGCAGGGAGCTATCAGTATTAAAACGGTCACACATATTCAAGAATGGAAATAGCGTATAATGCAAAATACTGTACAAAGGTGTAAATATTATTATATATTATTATTACTGTCAATGTTTTGTTCGTAATAGAAGATGTAAATATTACATTCAGTTGAGAGTGGCAGTAATTATAGGTAACACTCCGAAATAATCTGTCAACTTCGTTTTTGTATTTGTTAACAGTTCTTTACTCAGATGGCAATATTACGGTCACATTCATATGCATGTTATATTTAGGAGAACATTTGTATTTGTTTCCATGTTTGGTTTATTATACAACAAATTAGTGCCCACAATATAAATTATTAATGTTCAAAGCCAAGATTAAAAACATGTTTTCTTAAATAATTACATGAAAAACATTGTGATATAAATTCGAGGTACAGACTTGTTTGATATAAATTCAAGATACAAACTTGTTTTGATATCAATTCAATGTACAAACTTGTTCCGATATAAATTCGAATAACAAACACATACTACGTAGTTAATGGTATCATTATGTCTGTCCCAATGATATTGCCATACCAAATGATGGGTAATTTAGCTTATTTCAAACTTATTTATTTTACTTCGATCGTTAAACAAGTAATTACAACTTATGCAAATCACGCTCGAATTCTTCTTGTGTAGAACCAGTACTAAGTGTAAGCGGAATAAGCTTCTTGCTCTAGGACGCCACACACAGCCGTTGGGGAGGATCGAAGCCACGACCCTCCGATATTGGGTTCAATAATCTATCACTGGACCACGCACTACACATAAACTTACACATTAACTTACCTTCAATACCATGAAAGGTGTTTTCCACATTGACGTATAGAGCATATAACTGGAGCCATTGTTGTAGATTCGTCGGCAACCTCGTAACTGGAGGACGGCTACAAGTACGATCAATACGTTTAACGTGTTACGCATTTGGTGAAAGAGAGAAGATTGATACAATCGGAATTGTCAAAATAATCGGATAATTATGATATATTACATTGTTTACATTCATAGCATAAATAAACTAAAAACATTATTAGTATTATGAAATGTTATTATTTTGAGTGTGCAATGGACAGAAAGAACAGTTATTCAACGACAAGAAGACCAAAACAGAGCGTCGGACTCATGGTCTGAGAGAGATTATGTTTCTATACTTTTTATAAGATGTTCATACCACTTCCATCAGGTTCAAAATCGATAGTCATGGCTGGAATATCTCCGTCTGTGTTCCAAACTAGGACTGGTGGTAAGTGGTGAGTGAGATTATGTTCCTTGAATTCTGAAACAAACATACATTCTTACAAGTATTCTTCAGATAATAGTACATGTACCATCGCTGTGTTATTCACTATTACCATTTCTGACATCAATCGAATAGTGTACTAAAACCCGCCACTTCGGTTGCTTGAATTATTTCTAAATACTTACATTTTAATAGACAATATACAGATATTTCCATACAGTTTAGTAAGTTGTTCTGAATTTACTTGGTGACAAAGGGACATTTTATTTAAAAGCGTTGAGTATTACGTTTGAACACTTGTATATGCTTATGAATAAATTGACGTGTAAAAATGATTTATTTCTAAATGTCAACAATGTATAAACTGTATATTCACAACTAGCATATATCTTTTATCAATATATTTAAAACCACGCTTTATAATATTGATCTCTGTCACTGTGTGTTTTTGATTGACTCTGTTTGTTTTGTCAAACACTTTACATGTAACATAAATTAAACATGCGTATCTCGTTTTGAAATGCGAATCTCTAAGAATATGTAGTTATTATTTTTAAATTTATGATTATGTGGTTTTGTTTAATAGAATTTAACACAAATGTCACATCAGGAAATACTGTATATAAAATATTCAGTTGTATTGGTAAAGAAAGACATCAAAACGAAACGAATCTTAGTAGAACAATCGTCCTTCCTCAAATGATTAGTAAACGTGTTTACATAAAGCTTTTCAACCGAACTGCGTTCGAACCTACGACTCCATTGATGTGAGGTAAATAGTAACTATATGACAACGCCTTGGACCACTTTGCCATCGAAAATAATATCTAAATGTTTTAATGTCTTTTATATTATGCCAATATAATTCGTGTTTTATGATGTATCAATATAACTATATAAACAAATATTCACACTCCTTCAACTTATTATTATTTTTTATTTCTTTTCAGTGACAAAATTCTCTTTGTGACCTTAATACCGCTTCGGCATAGATACTTGTACCTATGTGACCAAGATGCCTTATGACCAGATACCTATGTGACCCAGATACCTAATTATTTCCTCGAGTCATGGGTTTAATTGAATAGTCATAACGAAATCACTCGGTGTTATGCGTGTTATATGATATAAATAGGCGCTTATATATCGAAATTAAACTTTAGGTAGAAAGCCGTACATCCTTTACCTGTCGGACATCCTTCGCTAGATCCATATATTTCGTAAATCCCATCTGGCCAGCCGTGTATTTTGTTTGCAGGATGACCTTTGCTTTTGTAACAGAAATTAAGCTGAAAAACAAAGGTACCAAACGGTCCCAAAGTCACTGGGTTGATTGTGCTATTGATAATAATATCAATGAATGTTTCTGCTTCTGTATCGTTCAAGTAATCAGCCATGTCATTGTACATTACGGATTGTGAGACAAGAATATTCAACGGGCGAGTTGTTGTGACGTTGATGAAACCGGATGTCCAACCGTGGGATTTTGTCTCGGGACATCCGTCCACTGGCGTCGGAATGGCGTAAGGGCCCGGTGGCCATAGACTTTGTTGAAGTTCTGAAGAATATGACGTTTGATAATTTTTATTGGAATCCAGTATCAAAATTGGAACCTAATTCAAAAATATCTTTATTCGCTTGCTTTTATATGTTCTTACGAATAAAAACCATTAAACGATATGAAAATCAGATTTTTTAATTAGATTAAAACTGATTTTTTGTTGTGAGTCAGGGGTACTTCGATCTTTATTAATTCAATCAAACCAACCTTATACAAACTATATATATATTGGACAGTTTAATTACAAAGATATTTGTGAAGACTTTGTTATTATTTGTAAAAAGGCAATACTGCCATCAGTTATTTTTATAGATTATTTGAGGGAGATCACAAAGATGACAATAAGACCCGATAGAAACTCAAATATAACAGTGTGTTCATAAAGGACAATTATGTATAATCAAATACCCTGTATCGCTTAATTATCAACATCAGAAATAATGGTTCATTGATTTGGATATTAACAATAAAAACGGAGATTAGCAACACCATACAAAATATAAATGTTTTAAAACAATTTATACGTACAGGTCAATGTCATCTAAAAGTATTATTACCCTACATACAACTATACAATGGAGTCAAACAAGTGGAATATGTAGATAAAGAAGTTTTTGAGAAAAAGAAATAAACACTAAAATGTTGTGCATTCGGAAAGATCAGGGTCAAAGTCCTTTTAATGCTACAAAAATAGCAAAATAACTGTACATGTGATAGACTACATACCGTATTCACAGTAGATACCAGAATACCCTGTTGGACACTGACATCGGCATAGCTCATCAGTGTCTTGTAAAATCCCGCCATGCCAGCATTTCATACCAAAACAATCTGAAAATTACATTGTCATATGATTAGATGTACATTTAACCCTTCTTCAAATCGTGTTTCGTGTATGTAAGTAGGAAAATCTTCTTTAATAGTACAATCATATCAAACTAGTTAGGATTACTAGGTCGATGTCTAGTCAATGCTAAGATAATGCAATGCAGCGCTGCACCGAGTTATTGTTGGTATTCATGCTGAAACTACTTGAACGGATTTTAATGACGTTATTGAGTGATGTTACAATAGTACGTCATTATTGAACGGAGTGGTAGTAGCCTATAAAGTGAATGGCAGAAAAACAACAATGAACAAATAACAACGTGGCAGAGCATTCAGGCAACACAAGCTGAAAGTATGGGTTTATACGGCGAAACTTTGAAAGTTTATGAAAATAAAGTATGACTGAAAATTTATTTAAAAATATCACGAGTGTTTGCAGTTCATACATGCTAAGTCTAGCATCCAGACATTTTCAAGATATTGACTAAATATGGTATGACGACCCTAGTTGTTACAGCGGTTTGGAGAATTTCGTGACACTCCAATAAGAGGAAACATATGTTTGCATGATAAATTAATTACTTTGCTTATATATAGATGTAGAATAATCATTTCCCCAATGAAAGATTTTATCTATTATCGTCAAAGTGTTAATTAAATTAAAAATTGAGAGATTGTACCTGAGTATTTGTAAATGAAATACTCGCTGAAACCGTCGCGTACTAATTGGCACTAAGAAGGGTAAGCTTGTACGTGCATATTATATGTATGTGCCTGTTATCATAAGATCATTATCGTTATTGTTATAAGTGTTCTAACATCAGAGAGGTGGTGTGTAAACTGACACATTACATTTTTATCTTGCTTATTCGTTATTTGTAATTTAAATAAACGCAATCTTGTATCTAAATATTAATCATATTCTGATTTCGATCCGCATTTATCAAACTAAAGAAGTTAGGAATGCAAATACTTGTGTCTAAAAACAGAATCAAAGAATCGAACACATGTATCATTTAAGAAATAAAAGTGATTCATAAACTAATGTTCTGTCAATTTTAGTATTTGCAAAGAATGTGCAGTCGAAATTGTATGTCATAAATATAGTGGCAAACATTCCTTGAAGGGTAATATACTTCATTTAACATGCTCTAAAGTTTATATCACAGTATACCCTGCATGGTCATGTGCTGGAAACAGAGAGTAACTCTAGATATCTTGAAGCTGATATCAGCTGCAATCTCACTTAGCATGATCACGTCCACTGTTTAAGCATCTTCCGTAAACAGTACATTAGGGTTTTTCAAATGACCATCATATCATTCTCATAATGTTTCAAAGCAATTTCCTTAAAATATGAACGAAACAACTAAAATTAACACCTGGAATTCTATGTCTTTTCTCAAAAAGCTATAAAAAAAGTTCCTTGAAATTTGGACTTGAATAAGAATGGACAATTGTCGTAACAATGACCAAGTCTGTAAAATCAATACATAATTGTCTGTTAACGTTGTATACAAACTTTTATAAGAATTCTTTACATTTTGACGAAAATATTACAAATACAAAAGAGACGGGTTAGCTGTTCCGTTCAGTACATAAGCAATTCTCTTTTACTAAGTTTGATTTGATACAGTGTCGAGTAGCTTTCCTGTTTTCGGGAACTTAAACGTATTTTCAAACACTAAGATTTGTCCTTGATGGGATAATACCGTTCTACATATTTGAAAGACAGGCAATATTGAGGAACGCCTCTCTCTCTCTCTCTCTCTCTCTCTCTCTCTCTCAACATGTTTGTGTGTCTGTCTGTCTGTGTGTCTGCCTGCCTGCCTGCCTGCCTGCCTGCCTGCCTGTCTGTCTGTCTGTCCTGTAGTGTTTTCCGCATTTTAAACGTAATAGTGATTAAACAACATCAGATAATATTTCAGGAACTAGTAGGTCTCATTTAACATATTTACCATTATTGAGCATTTTTTTGTTTCTAAAAATGATTAAAATGGTAATGTTTCTTTCTATAGATGAGAAAATGGAAAACAAAAATATGAGTTTTGTCAAGTTTCAATGACATTTGATGCTGTTAAATAACAATGTGGCAGTTAAAATGTGATACATAACAGCACATGGACGAAAATATCAGATATGAAGACTTGCCCTTAAACATTTTGAAGCTTTTTTAATGAATTTCTCTATATGTAGAACAGTACAAAATTAACAATTGTGTGAGACATACATGTATTACTGCTACGTTTTATACGGAAACATTGTACTATAGGTTACTGAACGTGTATAGATAAATATTAGTTGGGACTCGTTTTGGAGGAGAAATACGAGCTTGCTCGGAGGAATACGAGCTTGCGAGTTTTCTTCCACAAAAACAACGAGTCCAAACTAATATTTATCCATACACGTTCAGTAACCATTTTATTGTATGCTTTCGTATTGTTTAGGCCAGTTAAACTCATTAAATGCTATTTTTTTCTACAAATGTTCATATATTAAACTAATAATTTGGTTACACATACCTAATGCTGTCATATTAACGTAACGCCACGGGAAATAGTATAACGTCATTTCGCACTTTAACGTTGCGTTGACATCACGTCCGGCATAGAAGTAACTTTCAGAACTGTTATTTGTGCCAGAATTATTCCAATCAATAAGATGTAGTGTCTTATTGTATTTTATTCTTAATGAAGAGCAATTGAGTCAAAATATAATTTGTAATCAAATAGATATTTTTATTTATATTGCAGGTTCTTTGATAAGATTGCGAAAGTAGTTCCTACTTCCGTTGTACGTGCTAAAGTTATCGTACAATATCAATGCGTGCAATACGATAAAATACTGCACACTCGTCTTCTATAGAAAACTATAGAGACAATATGAAAGTATACAATAAATGTTCATGTTTGTGTCTGAGATATCCGATATGTATGCTTTCTGGCGACATGATTGGTCCATTAAATCAATTAAAATTACTTGGATTATCAGGTTGATTCGGTACCATTTTGAATATTTGTTAACCGAAGCATCGGAGATTTTGTTTTCAAAATTAAAAACAGAAAACGAGCATGGGACGTATCAGCTGACACGAAATGGTGCCGTTTTGGACACAGATTGGTACCTTACATAATGTGAGATTACACCTGGATTTATTGATATTTCGTCAACACGAGTTTACACTCTAATGAACACATTTTATAGACATATTTTTATAAAATTAAGACAGAAAAATAAAACGTGTTACAACTTCTCGAAAAGCCAAAATTAATAATTGGATCAGTAGTTTGTATGTCCGCCATTTGTCATCAAGACGATATATTTCGACCTCATTGACCTTGACCAATTGAGTATGTATGGGATTTGTTTAAATAAACAAGACAACTTTCTCAATCTCATAGTTTGATGCATTTGTATTAAAACGGAAAATACTTACTGAGATATAGTGCTTCAGTAATGTCAAATCGCACGAAATTATGAAGTTACATGACACTGATGTAATTGTAAATTTTGACCTAGCGTGTGCTGCATTTCAAAAAGTTGTTGCATGTCTATTGCTTTATTATTTTAAGGTAGTTCGCGGCATTCCCATCGGATGTTTTAACATCTGGCGTAAACAATAAAAATCTGTACATTTTTACTATGACGTATCAGCTTTCGTTTTAGCTTTGTTTTATTTAATATAGTCCCACAGAATCTTGTTAACAGCGCCCTCTAGCGGTACGTGTTTTTCGGACGATTTTCACCGTGTTTTCCTTATAAAATATTCAATATTAATTGAAAACTGTTTTAATAACAGTTTTATATTACTTTTTTGCTGTGATTGTAACCTTAATACAGTTAAAACGCAATTTATATTTCCTTTACATCTAATCATTACGCCGGGTTGATTAAAATAAAACGCAAGTTTAAAAACAACACATTTTGAATGTACACGCTTGATTGCGCAATAATGCTCAGGTACAACTTCTTGAATTTAATAAACAATAATTATAGTCATTTCACCCCAATATGACTGAATAAAAAGAGGCAGTGTTCACGCTAGTTTTTTTAATAAATTCGATTTCAAATTAAAATTGAAACACGACGTTTGCCTCCTATAAGGGACAACGTCGTATTTAACGTTAGTTTTATAAGGGTCGAAGCCGAAATCGCCCGAAGGGCAAGTTCGTTTAAGAACACGTTACAGTATCATTCGAGTGACGTCTAGAACTCGGTGAGAAGTAGTGCATTTAAAAAAAAAACGACAACCTTTAACCCATACGCTGCCTCGTGACTATTATTCCAAATAAAATGAAGCTAAAAAAATATTGTCTAAAATAATTACTATTTAGACAATCAAACTTGTTCGATAAATAAAATTCTTAGCTTTACTTGATGATTAAAATACCAAACCAGACGACAAAGTCATTGCTCTGCAGAAAATATATTTCGCAAAGTTATGGTCAAAGTAATTGCGGGTAAAATGAAAAGTATTCCGATTGCTGTTTTATATATTTTGTGCGTATTCAACAGTTAGCAAAGGTTATCAAAGGTAAATATATGTGTATAGATAATTGTTGCGTAGTATCGTATCATTTTTGTTCTGGAAATGGCTCGCAAAATAACCATGTCCATCTTACGAGAGCAGAAATAAATGAACAATTGTTTGATGTTTACAATTTTATGGTGTTGTAACGTATTTTCGATCATGACCTGAATTCGATCACATCCGAGAATTGTGAAAGTGACATCGGTCAACCATCCAAGTACTTACCTTGTACATCATTGCTTAACTTCCAATACAGTCAGTGCACATCAACCATGTCGCTGTAAAAGTTACTTTAACAGAAAGACTTATAAGTGACCTATATGTACACTCACTACACTCTTCCACTCTATACCTTGAGGGCTTATATCCAACATCACAGCCTGTGGCTTTCCGTAGTTTATGGCCATATTCCACCCCATTCCAAAGAAAGAGAGATGCGTGCAGGCACATGTTCGAATGTTAATCCTCGTCGCCATTAAAGTAACATCGGACACTCATCCAAGTACTAACACTGTATATCGTTGCTTAACTTCCAATACAGTCAGTGCACTTTAACCACATCGCTGTAAAAGCTTAGTACTTAACATCAAGATTGTTGCAAGTGACCTATATGTACACTCACTACACGCTTTACATTTAGAGCTTACACCCAACAGCACAGCCTGTGGCTTTCCGCAGTTCATGGCCATATCACACCCAATTCGAAAGAAAGAAAGATACGTGCAGTTACAGGTTCGAAAGTTTACCCTCATCGCCATTAAAGAAGCATCGGTCACCCATCCGAGTACTACCACTGTACATTGTTGCTTAACTTCCAATACGGTCCGTACATCGCTTTAAAAGCTAGCTTTACAGCAAAACTGTTGTAAGTGACCAATATATTCAAATCCTGCACAATTGGCAATATTTACAAATAAGATCCACATGGTTGATTGTTTCATCGACAATGGTGGTGATATTTATGATATTGATAACTGTTTTGCCTCAAATTGTTTTAATTAAGTTAAAATAAACTAATGCTGAATATTTTATTACTCATTGATAGTTTTCAATAACATAATTATAGCCCTAGTTAGTTCAACAGACCATAACTGGTTCTTACCTTTTCACAGTAGACTGGTTAAAGTTTTGTTTTTATAAATATGTTTTACTTAGAAAAACTGGTTAAATTTTTGTATGCAACTACCATCAAGTTCATATCTCAAAAATCACTTAATGTATTTGATCGAAACTTCACACAATGCTTCCTACAATATTTTTAGTTATCAAACCTACTACATTAACAAAGTTAGATAACTCTTGCATGAATATAATGCAAATTCTTGTGTCATATTTTTGCAAATCATGGCTGTTACTAAATTTATTAAATCAAAAAACTATTGTAAATAACCACTATTTAATAACAATATATATTGTTATGTCATTTCTTTGTTACCACTTGATTAAAACAATAATTTTGAGCTTTACAGATACATTTGGCCATTTTTGTCATTGTATTTTTTTTCTCTCACATGTGTGTATTGACGGTCAAAGCGGACACGGCGAGACATATCATTCCGCGGAATTCTTGTTCTTTAAAATACTGAGACGAGGCACAGCAATCAAACATTCTGGCAAAATATGGCAAAATAGCTTGGTCAATCTTGATTATAACAAACAATCGTATTGATACACATGGTGCGGCAGCATAATATAGTAGTTGATATAATAGTAATAAATATTTAATTAATGAGAACAGTGATTTAAATGCATTTCTTTTAATCGGGTTTTACGCCATTTTCAACACATTTCAGGTTATATATGGCTTATCCAGTTTTGCTGGTGAAGGAAAACCTCAGACTGAGTACAACTACTGTCCTTCCGCAAGTAACTAGAAACTTTCTAACATACAGTTTTTGGACCGGGATTCGAACCTACAACCTTAGCGGTGAGAAGAAAGTGATATTGAAATGGCGCCTTAGACCACTCGGCCACAGAGAAACCAATCTACCATTATGGCCTCAACTTTAATCTCAGTCGGTCTCTTTAGGTCAATGGACCTTTTGTCCATCATCATGCGTCCGTAAACAATTGACTTTTTCGACATCTTCTCTAAAACCGTAACCGTAATTGTAATGATATATTGTATGCAGCTCTGGTACACACGAGTGAATCAAAATTGTGAAAACGGTCGAAGTAAAGTAATCTAAATCTATATAAGAGAAATTGACAAAAAGTTATTTCTGACGACTGAATAGATTTATGTGAATGTTATTTGGATAAAAAGATGACTGTTAAGGCCCATGGGCCTCTTGTTTAAAAACACTTTATAAATTACAGTTTCCAACTGTGTATGTACTCATATAGATATATAAGTTAGTAACCTCAATGTTCATGTCATGATGACATTGTAATTATTTCAATCAGAGAACGGTACTTAATACATACATTTATCGTTAGGCGGCCTTATACTTTGATGGAGTTGTCTGTGTTACCGTAAACAATTTTCAAATTGTTTTTAGTTCGACTGTTCGAAGAATAAAGAGAGCTATTCTGCTGACCCGGGCGTCAGCGTCGCACCTTGGTTGAAGTTTTGTGTGAAAGTCCCAATCTCAATAACCATTGCATGTATTGACTTGAAACTTAAAACAACACTTCCTAGTCATTAAACATACTACAATAATTAAGTTAGATAACTCTTGGATTAATATAATGCAAATTATTGCCCTTGTTTGACTTAGAAATTCTGGTTAAAGTTTTTCATGCAAGTACCATCTAGTCCATACTTCATCAACCACTCAATGTATTTGATTTGATTTAAACTGAACGCAAGACTTCCTAGCCATTAAACATACTACAATGAATAAGTTAGATAACTCTTGCATGAATAAAATGAATAAAATGCAAATTATTGCCCTTATTTGACTTATTAATTTTTTACACACAAGTACCATCAATCGGAATTCAGAACTCTTGAATGCACAGTCAGACACATTATTGACCTAACGTATAACACGAATAAACACCCAAGGTGTTATTCATTTTACAAAGAGGGGCATTTATTTGGGACCGAACAATCCAAATTTAACGATTTTATTAAGTATATATATTTATCTGAAATATACCATAAAACACACAGCTGATGCTTTAGGCATAGCACCACCATTGCAAAAAGGAAGTCGCATAATGGCGGTTATAAATAATCCTTGTTTCTTCTTTTTTTAAAAATGCATTTTCCTTATTTTAATGCTCATTTTTTATTTGAATGGCATTATTGATGCATTTTGAACATTTTGATAGCATTGTCATGTTTAAATTGTGAATTTAGAAAAAAAATGATGCTTTGAAATTGAGGTATGAATACATGATTTCGGAAGTCTACTTTCACTTTGTCACCAGTGTACACACTGAACAGAAAAAATCTCTTATATGAAACATGACCCCTACTTTTCTCATCATATTTTGATAGTGCAGAGGTTGACAAACAGTAAATTGTAAGTTTCACTCCTTTTATTTGGGTCTCTCTATGAATGACAAGCTTTCAAACTTTTATTATTTACTATAGAATAAAGACAAAAATCAATGGTTGGTTTACACCTTTAGATGTTTCAACCAGACTTGAAATACATGTATATTTTGATTAAAGACTAGCTTCCAGATTGTTGAAGCGTTTTCCCCCATAAAAAGGGAGGAGTGGACCTGTTCTTTAATTTCACAAAATTTGATATTAAACTACATGTATATAGTATTAGAAAACAAAATATAGTGCTGTGTTACAAGAGTACATTTTATTAATAGAAATTTGGGCTATTTAAAATATTAATTTATTTTAATTTACATAATTTGATTCGGTATATATTTAAGTCCATTATTTTAGTACAACATGATATGCTTCTGTAGTGTAACTGGCAAACACATTCACACTTTTGTAAAAATTCTGGGTTCGAATCCCAGCAGTTGCGAACAACGTGAAAAAAGATGGCTTAGATATGGTGAAAAATGAAATGTCTGTTTTTCTTTTTAATGAAATTATTCTCTTTTAAAAATGTATATTTTTTATGAATATTACAGAAATTTTATTTGGGCTGCTAACATTTTCAATTCAACTTTTATATTTTTGCGGCTATGTGTGGTTTCCTTGAGCAAGATATTTTTTTCCGTATATATGCTTTGTACTAGTTCTACTGAGGAAGACTTCAAGCGTGATTTGTCTAAGTTCATAATCGAAGTAAAATAAATAAGTTTCAAGTAACTTATGCTTACTCTTTCTGACTGCCTTACATTAGAAAAGTATATGTTTCGTGGACTGTAGTTTATAATCATACATGGTCTATAGTTTGTGTCTATTTTGTTTGTCTTGTTTAGTATTGCATCCAGATTGTAGAAGTGCCTGGACAAGAACTGAAGGGAACCTATGTCCAGATTGTATATTTCATATATATATTGATGCCTCAACTGCTAATTTGGGAACTTAAGTAAATGTATTGGTTTATGTATGCAGTCATGCACAATGCTATTTTTTTTTCTTGGTACATGGGAGATGGAGGTTCAAATTACTGCCATGTCCAGAGACTTCTCTTAATTTTTTAGTCTAGTCCTGTGCCCTTGACGTTTTCAATATTTGATTGACCCTGCCTAGTTAAGTCACATTTTAACATTTAAGCTGCAAGAACTTAATTTATGCTTGAATGCAATATGAATGTCTGGTGTTTAGAATTAAACAAATGGTTCCTTCTGTGGCATATTTGTTCATAGTGTTGTTGTCAAATAGCCACTTACTTCTCATTGCCGAAGTTGTCGGATCATTCCTCGCTCCGGTAGTCTAAAAACATTTTGTGAGAAATTTATGGTTACTTACAGAAGGACGGTGGCTGTACTGAGATCGGTTACTATGTCTTCTAGGTCTAATTTGAAATTGTTATGAAACCCAAGTAAAAATACATACTGGTTATCTGCACAGTGTAAACTATAGTATAGACATGTATTATGTTTATGCAATAAGGCAATAAAAATATGCAGTCAATGCAGACTCGAACTCGGGACCTTTCCTTTACAGGACAAGTGCTCTTCCGACTGAGTTAACCAGACCGTTGACATATGGTCCTCTCCTAACAGTTTAGGTACACACTGTGACATTTGTATTATGCAAGAAACATTTATAACCGAAGAAAAACACACGTCAAAAGGTTCTGACAAATTTTGTGACCAGCATCCACTCATGTAGCTTGATTAAATAAGGCGTGAATGGACAGCTTCTTTATTATATGGATATTCCTTCTGCTGTCCATAACCCGGAAGACGCAAAATAAAAAAAAACACTTTAAAAGGCTCCGAGAGATGTGCAATATGTCGCTCTACCATTTATGATATTAATAATGCTTGCTTTTGTTTTTTGTAAACCAAGGAATTAAAGATATAGTTCCTTGAATAAAGTTCCAATCATGTAATAAGTGGCTTATTTATAATAAACATAATAAATGTAATTAAACATATAATGGAAACAACTGCAACGTTATCCTATACATATAATACATGTACCAATTGTTTATTTAGTATGTGTTTGTTTACTTTACTTATGAAATTGAAGTTCGACCCCAAGAGAGGCAATGCTTTAGTTCATAGTATGGCGTTCTCTTGACGTCGTCCGAAATTGAGTGTATGTTTAATCATTATCACTTAATTTTGCAAAACATATAGCATGTTTATTGATCGTAATTGATCATTACCTTGAAATGTACATTAATGATACGTATAGCCTCCTTCGCAACCACTTAACAGAAAAAACAGCATAAAATTTAAAGAAAAAAAAACATAAAACATTTTGAAATTAATTACCGCATGTGTGCATGTTACTTTTAATTGAGATTAAAATGAGTTAATATTACGAATTTCATAATGATTTGTTATTGAAACTCGTTAACGTTAATTATAATGTGTTGAATTTAATATCTAATATGGTGATCTTACTTCAGGAATGAGTATGAGTTACGTATACAGTAAATGGACCTAACAGGGTTCATGTAACATTCATAAATATGCAACACAAAATGAATGTCTTATATTCAGATTATTACAGTTTCTGAGTAATACCACCGTGTCGTTTTCCATTTACCTAACGTCCATTTACCGTTATCTAAAGAGATTCGGCCTAAACAATAACTTGGCGAAAAAAACAAAATAGTAAATACCTATTATGTACTACATGGCATTTAAGGACGCCAAAATTATAAAATTCATATTGCTTTTAACGTCATAACCAATCATGAATCTCGGCATGATCGGTTATATTCGTGACGAAACTGTCCCATTGAAACTGTATAATTGTTTGCAATTTATTATTTTCCCCATGAATGAATATCCATGACCGGCTATGTTCATTTTATATTTTATTGCATTATTTTGACCATTAATAGAAAATTAAACAAGTGAACATTGAAATATATAATCTGATTATTTTTACATGACTTGGATGAGTGGAATCCAGTAGCAGTACGGTTGTTGATGATTTTCTACAACAATTTAAACGTCATAATTAAATTGCTGAACTTAAAGATTAATCGACAAATAATTTACTTGAAATTCTCCGTATTTTATAGCGTGAATGGACCATGGCAGATCATATTCTAGCAAGAACGCATGAGTAGCTTTCGCATACCCGATGAGACAAATTACCCGTGCACCTACACACATATGAATCATTTTAAAGTGACACACTATGTTCAAAGCATAATTGAGATGTGATACCTATTAAGTGCATGAACAAAACTGAAACTGCACAAAAAAGAAATATAGCTATTGAAACCAATGAGCGACGTGATTTTAATTTTGGAAATATAAGTTCAGATTATGAACATATTTGCAATATTTACAATGGAGAAATGGTCTCAAAAATTAAAATATTCTATCACAAAAAGACTTGATGCATACTTAAGTCCTAGTGTAATGACAGCTTAAGTATACTATTCGATTATTATCGAAAAGCGGAAAAGCCAAACCTTGAATATACACATCGTGCTGAAAGATCAATGTGACTGTTAGAATTTAAACTGAAAAAAACAAACTTTTGATAAAGAATATAGAATCGCTGAACAGCGATTCAAGGCTGATGTTATGATTGGAATTTCTGAAAAGGAAAAAAAAAGAATCCTAAAATTTTGGAATGAATTAAAGCATTCAGGTAGAGGTCGAAACAAATAAAAATACCGAGAGGAATTAAATTTTAAAAGAAATTATACAGATAGCATCAACATGAATGTATTAGATGAATGGAAAAGCAATTATTTATATATTTTTATATATTTGTCGGAGAATCAATTGGTTATATACATTAAATCACGACTTTAATTATAACTATGTAGATCTAGATTATTTAGATGTATCCATAACTCCTGCAGATGAATAGGGTTATCTCCCTGGTTTTATCCGCATGTGGATACGCTTATTTACCAAATGAAGCATTTAAATAAGTATTTCCCATTATTATTTCATGTAAATTTACTGATTCTTTGTTAAACAGCTATGCCCCGTGTTTGTGATCAAAATCGATTATCACAACAAAAGAAAATCATAATATTTATAGATGGATACACTGTACGTCGTAGTGCGCTGTATTTACCATAGCACGAGAATTTTATGAATTACATTACGTCATAGCGCGAGAAGGGTATGATAAGCGCGTGGAGAGGGGTTTAGAATAACACTATGCGGTAATCCCTGTCCCGTATGCAAGAAAATGTTGATCCAACCCAGAAATTCAAGGTGATAAAGGCTGGGTACCATAACATTAGGACCACTTCTAAATAGCCTATGCATGTGGAAAATATCGATATCAATATCATTCTATGATAAATAACGGCCTATCAAAGCGTATCTTTCTGTTGGATTATGCAAGGTGTAAAAGCGATTGGTAACATGGCGTTTTGAATATTTTGAAAGAAATTAACTGGGTTGAAAACACTTAATAGTGATGTATTTTCTTTTTTTTTGTCACATATGACGAAGAATAAGTGAAATATGATGCATTTCAAACATTTACAAGAGTTATGCCCCTTATGTACGTAATATAAATGAAAGATATGTTCTCAACACATACTGATTTATTCCAATAATATAATTGGATCATGTAAATATAAATTTTCTAAAAAAGAAACTCACTTAGTTACAAATTTGTATAAATTGCACATTGCCCCTTTAATATACATTGAAAACATATTATGAACAGATATGACATCCAAATCAAAATAGTTTGCATGCAAAATCTTTAAAACGAAATGAGATGTAATAATTAATTGGATATACAATAATAAAACCTAAACTTTACCCTGGTATACATTCATTGATTTAATTTACACCAAACTATCACATTTCGGCACAAATTGCACTTGTATATGAAACATTTTAACAAATTTGAAGCGGGATGGTAGAGTGTCGACTGCTCACGCCAGATGTTGCGGGTTCGAACACAGACTCGCTCTGATGGCTCTCAGGAAACAGACTCGAGAGCTCCTTGAAAGGCTGGTCTTCTTCGAAATCGAACTAAAGTAATTAAGCTAATAGTTTAAACTGAACATATACGCATAAAAATACTATGTACAACGCCCAAAACACTTATCTGAACATATTCAAGCAAATTGATAATATAGTACACAATGCTGAGTAGGAATAACAGTTTTATATTTCTAACCATTAATTCAGTGTGTGCATATTAATAAAATATTTATCAAATATAATAACACTTTTAAAAACAACAAACCTTCCAGTGCTGCTTCACCGACAGCGAATACAACAATTAAAAGTAACAACATATCTTTAGCAGTCACTTCAGATGTTCCACTAAGTGTTTATATAACACCAAGTTTCTGGTTTAAATTCCATTTTGAAACTGTAAGTGTTCGCTGATTCACAATACTGCAGGCTATGAAAACAAACCGATATCTGACACGTCTGTGCCCCGGAGCAGGCAAGTTGTATCGTTACAAAGTATTCACTACGCACTTTTAATTATTCAGTCTCCCGTAGCAATGAAAGGTTGCCGGCATGTTATTTATTCACCACGCAGCTTTAACAGTTTTGTCTCCCGTAAAAATGAATAGTTGCTAGCACGTTATTTATAGCGCACTATTTCAACAGTTCAATATCCCATCCCGTAACAATGAAAGATGTTAGAATGATATTTGTGCATTAAAAAATCTGATCATGTTTAAAGGAAGTGTATGAGGGAAAATCGGTATAATTGTCTTAAAAAATAAAATTGTTTTTAAGATGGATAAAAAGCATCTCATTATCATTAATAAATAAAAACCGAAAGTTTTGATATATCAAATCATTCGAAACGTCACAAAATCGATATTTAAATTGGAAGGGTAAACGTGAAAAGAAATCCCCATGCTTGACGATGTATTTTATGTCCTTTTCGAAAATGAAGATCTGAACACCTACTGGCCCCGGTTTCACCAAAATACTTAAGTCTCTTATTTTACTTAAACCCGATAGTGTGATCAATTTTATACTTAAATTGAGCACACTGTTTGAGTTTAACCCTTTACTTCATATAGACACCTTTGGACACCTCTAATATTGAAAGCATTAATTCACCTCATATCTGCAATGGGTGAATTGTGTTTATATTAACTGACAGAGTGGAAAACAGTGCAGGAAGTGTTCAGATTGCTCGTTCTGAACTCTTTCTGCATTGTTTTCAAAGGCCTTCTGTGATTGGTGTGGGAAAACGCGTATCTATGGAGTAAAGGGTTAAGTAAAATAGCAGACTTAAGTATTTTCGAGAAACCGGGCCATTGGTGTTTCAATTTCATGTTTGCATCATCTAGGTTTATATTATTCAGAAATATATTTAAGATGAAATTATGAAAATTGTCGCGTATCCCTTTAAAACACAAACAAATCAGTTTACCAGATATATGCATGTTATAAATTTAAAATATCTTGATCTAACAATGTGTTGGTATATTATCTGAGACTTATGCGAAAACAACATAAATGCATGAAAAATAAACGTATTATTAGTTTTATTAAGTTTGTTTTAAACAACTTTATTATACTGTATTCAATGCTACTACTACAAATATAACCAAAAAAACAACATCATGGGTATAGGAGCGTTTCAGTTATTGAGAGGGGTGGGCAACCTGAGGAGAAAATGTATGAGAATGTACTTCCAGGCCCCAAAGTATATGCTGAAACTGAATATCTGAATATGGGGGATGGCCCCGTTGCCACCCAAAAAAAAACAATGTAACGGAAATATGAATTAGTTAGTAATCGTTTAACGGTGTGGTAACACATAAAGTTTTAATTACGGCAAGAATAAATATTCCAGGCTTGCTAATAATGTCCCTAAGCAAACTGGCATACAGATTGGAAAATAAAATACCAACATATGGTTACACTCGTGACTAAACATTTTCAATGAACCTAATGGAAATCTAGCATTCAATTCCCCATGAACGCATACCCAGGATTTTTAAATTTTAGCTTTGGGTATATTTTGGATAAAATTAACCTTGTCCGAGATTTGTGATTAAATGTAGTTGTAACGCTAAACGTCATAATTATTAACGGTTTTTACTTTACGTACCAACGGTTAGGAAGCAAAGGTGTAATTTATACCGTTCCATTCAGTGTCTTTAAATTAGGGAAATAAACACATACTTTAATGTATTTAGAATACTAGATATATAATATTGTCACAAACATTACATGTATATCGGGTACAAGATATATGTGAACTAGGCAATGGTGGTGTTTAACGAGCGCCTTTATACAAAAATATAAGACATTAAAATCATTTATATAACGTTTGTGAGATATTAAACTTGCGTATAACAATCATAGTTTACGAGAACCTTTTCACGTGTTACGTGTAATTTCATATCTCATGAACGCTACACCACTAGTATGTAATTATTCATTTAATGATTATGCAGAATTAACTTAGAACATCGATACCTTCACACCTGAAGAATTTCAGCATATTCTTTCCATTACTCAGTGTGTCGACTCTTACGTGGTACATGAGCTACATTGTTCCTGTTATTGCCATCACTGATTTGGTACCATGGAACCAAACAAGGGTTCATAATAAAATCTAAATTATCAACGTGATAAAATAATAAAATGAACATGACACATATTTGATGTCCTACTAATACATTGAACCTCGTGTAACCAAATATATGCCGCTGTCAATCTGCAAACAAATCACCTTTTAAAATAATTAAACATGAACAATTGTCCCGGTAAACGGATATTACGGTTTTGTTCAGGCCATGACACATAGTTTTCATTGTTAACTCATTATATTTATAAATCATTTAGAAAACAAAACAATTCACTTCATCGTAAAAATGGTGTTATCTTAAACAAATATCAATACTGAAAATGGAATGTGTATTACCCAATAACTTTTAGAAAAAAAACAAAAACGTTTGTGCACGACGGCTGATATATACTGAACAGAACAGCAAACCCTCAAACTAACATTTTTTCTGCCTGATACTTTTTTTGTATTTTTCTCATAAAGTATCAGCGCAATCTTCTTGAATTTTGGACTTGGAAAAGATAGGGCATAAGTTTTTAAAATCAACACATAAGTCACTGTTTATATCGTATACAACTTTTGATAACGCTTCTCAACACTTTGACTAAGAAATTTACAATAGAAAAGTGGCGGGTTAGCTGTTTCATTCAGTATATATTTATATTGTACTTAATTGTACCTTATTTTATGATGATAGCGTGTATTGCTGCCCTTGTTTGTTTAAATATTGTCATTTTTTATTATTGTAGTAATGATTTATTATTTTATAATACATGGGCAAGATGTGCTTTTGTATTAATTCATATAAACTATTAAATAATGCATAATTCCACTTTAAAATTGTCATTGTTTGCTGTTTTCCGATACAGGCTATGAAACAAATCGATATATGAGACGTCCATACCCTAGAATAGGCAAGTTATATCGGTAAAACGTATACAACACACATATTTAATATTTAAATCTCCTCTGACAATGATAAGTCGCTAGCAGGATGTTTGTTCAAGACGCAGCTTAAACAGTTCAGTCTCCCCTGTTAATGATAGGTCGCTAGCAGGATATTTGTTCAATACGCAGTTTAAACAGTTCAGTCTCCCTTAGCAATGATAGGTTGCTAGCAGGTATTTGTTCAATACGCAGCTTAAACAATTCAGTCTCTCTTGACAATGATAAGTCGCTAGCAGGATGCTTGTTCAATACGTAGTTTAAACAGTTCAGTCTCCCTTGGCAATGCCAGATCACTATAAGAATGTTTGTTCAATACGCAGTTTAAACAGTTCAGTCTCCCTTGGCAATGCCAGATCGCTATAAGAATGTTTATTCAATACGCAGTTTAAACAGTTCAGCCTCTCTTGGCAATGACAGGTCGCTAGCAGAATACTTGTGTAATACGCTGTTTAAACAGTTCAGTCTCCATTGGCAATGAACGGTTGTTACACATTGCATGTTATTTGTACATTACAAAGCTTTAACAGTTCAATCTCCAATCACAATGGAAGGTTATTAGCATATTACAAAGGTCCTCCGTGGCCGAGTGGTCTAATGCGCCGTCTCAGGAATAATTACCTCTCAAGTTCGAATTCCGATTGCTCCAAAAACATCATGTGCGAAAAGGTGCTAGTTACTTGCGGAAGGACGGTGGTTCTACTAAGATTCATTCTGAGGTCTCATTCTACCAATAAAACCTGGTTATGCCGTATGTAGCATAAAGTTTGTTCAAAATGGCGTTAAACCCCATTCTAAACACCAAATATGAAGCAGAAAACATTTCCAAAAATAAAT
Organism: Panopea generosa; assembly: GCA_029582155.1. Taxonomy (NCBI): domain Eukaryota; kingdom Metazoa; phylum Mollusca; class Bivalvia; order Adapedonta; family Hiatellidae; genus Panopea; species Panopea generosa. The sequence goes on along the minus strand of CM055899.1, from coordinate 50,690,225 downwards.
GTTTGACATATTTACTCAGATTTCAACATATGTAATAAATGATTCATGGATTGTATTTGAATGACAATATCACCGGATATAGAGAGCCTGTGCAACGGCTTTACCTGATGAATGGTGTGCATGAAAAATTAATCGGCCGACCTGCTTGTCCATTGACAACTGCTAGATCAATTATATAAAACCGCTTTTGTCTGTTTAACGTATAATATTAATGGCCTCAGAACAAGTGGTCTTATTTGAGTGTTATGCATTTGTATTTCGAATAGGTCTTTATTTACTACTACATGTATATAAAAGAAATATTGTCTGAATAATATTATGTTAATGTTTTTTCCATATACCTATATACATATCATTTATTTTGTTTTATTCCCTATACACAAATCATTTATTTTGTTTTGTTCCCTAAACACAAATAATTTATTTAGTTTGATTCCCCATACACAAATCTGTTATTTTGTTTTGTTCCTTATACACAAATCTGTTATTTTGTTTTGTTCCCTATACCTATGTTATGCATTCCGTTTCGTATAAGGGTACACAGTCGTTGGCACTGCCGTCTAACAAGCATTCACTTCTCATCGCTGATGTCGTAGATGTTAGAACTTCTCTTAGTCCAAAAACTTTATGTGAGAAAGTTTGCTAGTTACCAGCAGAAAATCAAAGGTTCTAGTCCGATTCAGTAATATATCGATAAAACAGGATATGTCATAAATAAACGGTAATATATGGAACATGACATTGATTATAATCTAACACCACTGAAACATGTTTCGGTTTAACACCGATCTTGTAGAAAGTATTTATATAATATAGTACAGAAATAAAATAATACTGAAAAACATTATAACAGTACTGATATACTATATTATTATATCAGTACTATATTAATGATATATGGTGTTACTAAAATACTATAGTACATATATAATATAGTACTTATATACTACAGTACTGAAATACTATAGTACGTATGTTCTTTAATACTGATATAGTATTTTACTGAAATACTATAGTACAAATATAATAATGATATGCTACATATATACTATACGCCTGATATATCATAGTATTGCAATACAATCATAAATGTACTGGTATACCAAAATACATATACACTACATTACTGATATATCATAGTATTGCAATACAATTATAATTGAACTGGTATACTATAATAATTATATACTATACAACTGATATATCATAGTATTGCAATATAATCATAATTGTACTGATATACCAAAGTAAATATATACTACATTACTGATATATCATAGTATGGCAATACAATCAAAATTGTACTGGTAAACTATAATACTTATATACTATACAACTGATATATCATAGTATTGCAATACAATTATAATTGTACTGGTATAATATACTACTTATGTACTATAAAACTGGTATATCATAGTATTGCAATACAATCATAATTGTACTGGTATGCTATAATAATACTTATGTACTATACAACTGATATATCGTAGTATTGCAAAACAATCATAATTGTACTGGTATACTATACTACCTATACACTATACAACTGACATATCATAGTATTGCAATACAATCATAATCGTATTGGTATACTATACTACTAATGTACTATACAACTGATATATCATAGTATTGGAATACACTCATAACTGTACTAGCATGCTATACTACTTATGTACTATACAACTGATTTATCATAGTTTTACAATACAATCATAATTTTACTGTCATACTATAATAGGGGTCGAAACTGAAATCGCCCGAAGGGCGAGTTCGTTTACAAACCCGTTACGGTATCACTCGAGCGACATCTAGAACTCAGTGAGAAGTGATGCATTTTGAAAAAAACACGACGACCTTTAACCCATACGTTGCCTCGTGACTATTATTCGAAATAAAATAAAACTAACAAAATCTTGTTTCAAAAAAATTACTGTAATAATAATATTAAAATAATTAAACTTTTTGATGAATAAAATTCTTAGCCTTAGTTGATAAGTAAAATACCAAACCAGACGACAAAGTCATTGCTCAGCTCTTTCGCAAAGTTTCGGTCAAAGTAATTGCGGGTAAAATGAAAAGTATTCCGATTGCTGTTTATATTTATTTTTTGCGTTTTCAACAGTTAGCTGGTGTTATCAAAGGTAAATATACGTGTATAGATACTTGTTGCTTAGTATCGTATCATTTTTGTCCTGGAAATGGCTCTCAAAATAACCATGTCCATCTTGCGAGAGTAGAAAATACATGAACAATTGTCTGATGTTTACAATTGTATGAAGCTGTAACGTATTTCCGATCATGACCTGAATTCGATCACATCTGAGAATTGTGAAAGTGACATCGGTCAACCATCCAAGTACTTACCTTGTACATCATTGCTTAACAACCAATACAGTCAGTGCACATCAACCATGTCGCTGTAAAAGTTACTTTAACAGAAAAACTTGTATGGTGCCGTAACGTATTTTCGATCATGACCTGAATTCGATCACTTCCGAGAATTATGAATATCGCTAAAGTGACATCGGTCAACCATCCAAGTACTTATCTTGTACATCGTTGCTTAACCATGTCGCTGTAAAAGCTAGCTTCACGGAAAAGATTGTTATTAGTGACCTATATGTACACTCACTACACTCTTCCCCTCTTTACCTTTAGGGCTTATACCCAACAGCATAGCCTGTGGCTTTCAGCACTTTATGGCCATATCCAATCCCATTCCAAAGAAAGAGAGATTCGTGCAGGCATAGGTTCGAAAGTTTATCCTCGTTGCCATTAAAGTAACATCGGTCACCCATCCAAGTACTAACACTCCCCTAACACTGTACATAGTTGCTCAACTTCCAATACAGTCAGTGCACTTTAACTACATCGCTGTAAAAGCTAGCTTAACAGCAAGACTGTTGTAAGTGATCAATGTACATTTACTACATCGGGTATGGTATTCAATTTCCTGCACAACTGGCAATATTTACAAATAGTATCCACGTGATTGATTGTTTCATCGGCAATGTTGGTGATATATATGATATTGCTTAGTGTTTTGCCTAAAATTGTTTTAATTAAATTAAAATAAACTAATGCTAAATATTTTATTACTCATTGATACTTTTCAATTACATAATTATAGCCCTAGTTAGTTCAACAGACCATAACTGGTTCTCACCTATCCACAATTGTCAGTGTTCTTGCTGTATATTTGGCGTGCCACATAACATTATACTAAATTAAGGCTGACGAAACCACTACCTGTTTTTAACACAAAATTAAAGTAGATGAACTGGTAGGTTGATGAAACCACCATCACTCGTGGGCCACAGCATGTGAAATTGAAGCAACAGTCGGACCCAAACTCACAGTGTGTTGAGAGAACATAAACCCAACCAATTTGTTTTTATATCTGTAGTTGTCATGGTGTGAGGCAAAAAAGTCACTAACCCAACATTTTACAGACATAAACACCTACCATATGTTCAAATATCTGTATTTGTCATAGTGTGTGCTGCGAAAGTTGCTAACCTTAAATTTATGGACATAAACATCAAGGAATTATATAGAGATGGGAAGGCAACTAGTTGAGATTTTGTGACCGCTCATGCCAATTTTTGAAATTAGTAATCCTTCGTGTGCTATTTTATGAACATTTAGTCAGGTGATGCAAGTTTCCTATCCTTCTATACAAGTCCTTGTCAACATCAACACTTTTTTTAATATCTGTAGTTGTCATGGTGTTTGGTGCGAAAATAGCTTACCTACTTTTACGGAGATAAACATCCCATATTGGCGATTACCCGAGAAGAGTGTTGATCTTTTTAGGTTCCAGGGGGATAGTGCAGGTTACAGATTGAAACCAACTGTATGTTTATTCTTATTCTTCAGTGTGCTCAGTGTATAGCACCGCCACATGGATCCTCGATTTAAATACCCATCTGAACGACTGTTTTTAATTGGCCAGCCCCGGGGATCTAACCCACAACCTCAATGCTAGATGTTTTGTGATTTACCGATTTACCGACTCAGCTAATGGGGCTAACCAGCTTATACTGGTTATGCTGCCATCAAAACAGCTATGTATTTTTGGACATCTTATCGAATACCGCCTGGAAATAATTGAATAACAATTGATCCAGAGTAGTGATTAACTGGTCAGTGGTAATTAATCCCCATGTGTATGTGCACCAATTAAAGTAATTAAAGAGACAAAATTTTGTAAATGGTGACTTGTACAAATTTCTACTTGGTCAGTGACTTGTACAATTTTTCTACTTGTTCAGAACATCTGGCTATAGGATTGTACAGCACTGTCAGGGGAAGGTATTTTAACAACGTTATTAGGCATGGTACTAAAAGTCTAAATATAGTATATCTATACTAAATTTTGTCTGTTATCACTGTTACATTGGGCATATATTCACATTCCTTGCATAATTCCAATGAGTAGGGCGTAACTGTTATCACTACCCAGAATCCTAAATTTGATAACAGCGCCGGGCAAGGGTTAATGGCATGGGGGAAAAAGTGTACATGTGGAAGTTGATAATGGGAGAACGAACAGTGCCTTGTAGTGACAATGCAAGCTGTACTCTAGGTGCAATAATGAACAAAAACATAAAAAGGTATCGTAAGGTCTCCTGTATATTCCAAAAAGTAACATCAGTCTGAGTAGAACTTTTCAGGGGAAATTGGTTAACTCTAATAAAGTGTATGTATATAGCTTGACTTGAACCAACAACTTCACATGTGACAGGTATGTGATCTTTAGCACAGAAGTACTCTCAGTAATGGAGAGCTGCACTCTGGCATCAAAATAAAACAAGTGGGGCATGTGTTTGCTGTGCTCCTACCTACTCGCTAAATATTGCACCTACTTAAACTTTTTATTGCCTTTCAAAGCGTTAACTTTCTATTTTTTTATGATATCTGTCCATTTTTCTTTAAAATACTGATACTGAGTCGAGACACAGCAATCAAACATTCTGTTAGGATAACCTGGCCAAATATGGCAAAATAGCTTGGTCAATCTTGATGATAACAAACAATTGTATTGATACACATGGTGCGGCGGCATATTATGGTAGTTGATATGATAGTTATAAAACTTTAATTAATGAGAACAGTGATTTAAATGCATTCTTGTTTTTTTAATCGGGGATTAACGCCATTTTTAACACATTTCAGGTTATATATGGCTTATAAATCCAGTTTTGCTGGTGGAGGAAGACCTGAGACTGAGTACAACTACTGTCCTTCCGCAAGTAACTGGAAACTTTCTCACTTACAGTTTTTGGAGCGGGATTCAAACCTACGACATTAGCGGTGAGAAGTTAGTGATCTTGAGATGGCGCCTTATACCACTCGATCACAGGGGACCCTTTAAATGCATTCAGTCTACTATTTTGTCCTCAACTTTAATGTCAGTCGGTCTTTTTTTAGGTCACCTGAGACTTTTTCTCTATGGACCTTTCTTCATCATCATGCGTCCGTAAACAATTGACTTTTTTGAGTTCTTCTCAAAACCGTAACCGTAATTGTAATGATATATTGTATGCAGCTTTGGTACACACGGGTGAATCAAAATTGTGAAAACGGTCATAGTAAGGTAAACTTTGAAAATCTTTTACTCAATATGAGAGAAGCACTGAGAAACAATAACTGAGCATGATTATGGACATATATGGGTCATTTATAAAAATTGTGAATTGCATGTCTCTGGGTCACACAGTTTTGCCCTTGGAGTGAGGCCTACTTTACTAAATCTATATAAGAGAATTTGACAAAAAGTTATTTCTTACGACTGAATAGATTTATGTGAATGTTTTTTTGATAACCAGATGACTGTTAAGGCCCATGGGCCTCTTGTTTAAAAACACATTATAAATTACGGTTTCCAACAATATATGTATTCATTTAGTTATATAAATATTAGTCGGTAGCCTCCCTGTTCATGTCATGATGTAATTATTTCAATCAGAGAACAGTACTTATAACATACATTTATTGTTAGTTGGCCTTTTGCTTTGTTTTCATTAGAGTTTTGGAAAATACATTGAAAATTCTGACGGAGTTGTCTTTGTTACTGTAAACAATTTTCAAATTGTTTTTAGCTCAACTTTTCAAAGAATAAAGAGAGCTATTCTGCTCACCCGGATGTCAGCGTCCCACCTTGGCTGAAGTTGTGTGTGCAAGTCCCAATCTCAATAACCATTGCATGTATTGACTTGAAACTAAACACAACACTTCCAAGTCATCAAACATACTATGATAACTAAGTTAGATAACTCTTGGATTAATATAATGCAAATTATTGCCCTTGTTTGACTTAGAAATTCTGGTTAGTTTTGCTTGCAAGTACCACCTTGTCCATACTTCATCAACCACTCAATGTATTTGATTTGATTTAAACTGAACGCAAGACTTCCTAGTCATAAAACATACTACAATGAATAAGTTAGATTACACTTGCATGAATAAAATCCAAATTATTGCCCTTATTTGACATATTAAAATTTTATGCGCATGTACCATCAATTGGATCTCACAACCCTTGGATTGACAGTCAGACACATTTTAGACTTAATGTATAACATGAATAAATTCCAAGGTGCGATTCATTTTACAAAGAGGGGCATTTATTTGGGACCGAGATATCCAAATTTAACCATTTTATAAAGTACATATATTTAGGTAAAAATACCATAAAACACACAGCTGATGCTTTAGATGTTTCAACCTGACTTGAAATCAATACCTGTATATTTCGATTAAAGACTAGCTTCCAGATTGTTAAAGCATTTTCCCCCATAAAAAAAAAGGAAGAGTCGATCTGATTTTTAATTTCACAAAATTTGATATTATACTACATGTATATAGTATTAGAAAACAAACATGAAGTTCTGTGTTACAAAAGTGCATTTCATCAATAGAAATTTGGGCTATTTCAAATATTAATTTCTATTAATTTACATAATTTGATTTGGTAAATATTTAAGCTCATTATCTTAGTACATGATATGCTTCTGTGGTGTAACTGGCGAACACAACTACACTTTTGTAGAAGTTCTGGGTTCGAATCCCAGCAGTTGCGAACAACATAAAAAGAATTGGCTTAGATATGGTGAAAAAAGAAATGTCTGTTTTATTTTTAAATGAAATTATTCTCTTTTAAAAATGTATATTTTTTTATAAATGTTTGCTGCTGCATGGACAAAATGCTTCTTACTTATTCTTACTCTTTCTGACTGCCTTACATTCGAAAATTATATTTTCCGTGGACTGCAGTTTATAATCATACATCATTTATATTTTTTGTCTATTTTGTTTGTCTTGTTTAGTATTACAATCAGATTGTAGAAGTGTCTGGACAAGAACTAAAGAGAACATATGTCCAGATTGTATATTTCATATATATTTCGATGCCTCAGCTGCTTATTTGGGAACTTAAGTAAATGTGTTGGTTTATGTATGCATTCATGCACAATGCTGTTGTTTTTTCTTGGTACATGGGAGATGGAGGTTCAAATCAATGCCATGTCCAGAGACTTCTCTTAAATTTTAGTCTAGTCCTGTGTCCTAGACGTTTCCAACATTTGTGCAGAAATATACATTTGGTTAAGTCACATTTTAACATTTAAACTGCAAGAACTCTATTTATGCTTGAATACAGTATGAATGTCTGGTGTTTAGAATTATACAAATGGTTCCTTCTGTGGCAGAGTTGTCCATAGTGTTGTTGTCAAATAACCATTTACTTCTCACTGCCGAAGTTGTCGGATCAATCCTCGCTTCGGTAGTCTAAAAACATTTTGTGAGAAATCTAAGGTTACTTACAAAAGGACGGTGGCTGTACTGAGATTGGTGCATTTGTCTTCTAGGTCTGTTTTGAAATTGTTTTGAAACCCAAGTAAAAATTCATACTGGCTATCTGCACAGTGTAACCAATAGTATAGACATGTTTTATGTTTATGTAATAAGGCAAGAAAAATGTGTAACCATTGCAGACTCGAACTCTGGACCTTTCACTTACAGGTCAAGTGCTCTACCGACTGAGCTAACCGGACCGTTGACATATGCTTCTCTCCTAACAGTTCAGGTACACACTGTGACATTTATTTTATGCAAGAAACATTTATAACTGAAGAAAAACCCACGATAAAAGGTATTTTGTGACCAGCATCCATTTATGTAGCTTGATTAAATAATGCGTGAATGGACAGCTTCTTTATTATTTGGATATACTTTCTGCTGTCCATAACTCGGGAGACGCAAAATAAAAAAATACTTTAAAAGGCTCCGAGAGATGTGCAATATGTCGCACTACCATTTATAATGCTAATAACGTTTGCTTTTGTTTTGCAAACCAAGTAATTGGAGATATAGTTCGTTGAATAAAGTTTCAATCATATAATAAGTGAATTATTTATAATAAACATAATACATATTAAATATATAATGGAAACAACTGCAACATTATACTGAACATATAATACATGTACTATAAAGTTTATTTAGTATTAGTATTTGTTTGTTTACTATACTTATAAAATTGAAGTTCGACCCCAAGAGTGGCTATGCCTTAGTTCATATTACTAATAAACTATACAATTGATATATCATAATATTGCAATTCAATCATAATTTTACTGGTAAACTATACTATTTATATACTATACAACTGATATATCATGGTTTTGCAATACAATCATAATTGTACTTGCATATTATACTACTTATATGCTATACAACTGATATATCATAGTATTCCAATACAATCATAATTGTACTGGTAATCTATACTACTTAAATTATACTATACAACTGATATATCCTAGTATTGCAATACAATCATAAGTGTACTGATATACTATTATACTTATATACTATACAACTGATATATCATAGTATTGAAATACAATCATTATTGTACTGGTATGCTATAATACTTGTGTACTATACTACTGATATATCATAGTATTGCAATACAATCATAATTGTACTGGTATGCTATAATACTTATGTACTATACTACTGATATATCATAAAATTGCAATACAATCATAAGTGTATTGATATGCTATAAATCTTTTGTACTATACAACTGATATATCATAGTATTGCAATACAATCATAAGTGTACTGGTATTCTATTATTCTTATATATTATACAACTGATATATCATAGTATTGAAATATAATCATAATTGTACTGGTATACTATAATACTTATATACTATACAACTGATATATCATATTATTACAATACAATCATATTTGTACTGTCATACTATAATACTTGTAAACTATACAACTGATATATCATAGTATTGTAACTCAATCATATTTTTTAATGGTATAGTATGCTACTTATTAACTATACAACTGATATATCATAGTATTGCAATTCAATCATAATATTTTACTGGTATACTATACTATTTATATACTATATAACCGATATATCATAGTTTTGCAATACAATCATAATTTTACTGGTATACTATAACACTTATATAACTTTTATTACACTTATTTATCATTGATACATGTATATCACATCACATAAGTACTATAGTACTGACATAATATTATACTTATATATTACAATAGCGATAAACTAAAGTACTTACCTTACTAATATATTATAGTACACTGAGGGACTATAAAAACGCAAAAGTCAGATTTCGTAAAACAACAAGTTTCGTATTTATCAATTTTGATGAAAATTGGCAGCATTGACCATATATATAAGCCTTACAAAGTGTGTGAATTTTGTTGGAAAATTTTATTAATTTCCTGAGAATTTCCGTTTCAAACAGAGAAACCCTAAATCACCAACTTTGCAATTAGTAGCGTTTGTAACCACCATTTACAGCAATGCAGGCACCCCATACCCGCCTCGTTGAAAGTACAACATTTGCAATACAGTGTTGGGAAATATTGCTCCACTCCTGACCCAAGGCGTGTGAAGGCTCATTAACGTTTCTCGGTGGTGGCTGACGAGAGTTAATGCGTCTATCCAACTCATCCCAGACATGTTCAATTGGAGTGTTGTATTTTTAAAGTCTCTCAGTGAACTGACCTACTATATTACTGATCTACTACAGTACTTATATACTATAGAAATTGTATACTATATCACTGGTATAAAATAGAAGTTAGTTTAAACTTATTTACTCTAATTCGAATGTGAAACCAGTTTTTACTTGGGCAAATCACACACGAAATCGAACTTGGAAGAACCAGTACTAAGCATATGCGGAAAAAGTGTCTTGCTCAAGGACACCACACTTAGCAGTGACGTAGGATCAAACCCAAGACTCTCCAATCAATGGTTCAATGCTCTACCACTGTACCACGCTCTCCACTCTATATATAATGGTACTGAGACACTATAGTATTTATTTAACATAGTGCTTATACAGTATAGTACTTAGTATAATATAGTATTAATATACTTTTGTTCTTATATGCTAATAATATAGTGCTGATTTAGAATAGAAAAATTCACATGTAATATAGTATATATATACGTTTATATTTATATGACATGAAGCTGATACAGCACAGTAATTTTAAACACGCATTATAATGTTTATGTAGTATTTATATACCTAAATACTTATATGCTATATTGCTGATATAGTAAAGTAAGTATATACATGCATTATAGCATTTATGTAATAGTTATATACCTAAATAATTTTATGCTATATTGATGATATAGTGCAATAGTTATATACATGCATTACAATGTTTATATAATATTTATATACCTAAATACTTATATGCTATATTGCTGATAAGGTACAGTAATTTTAAACATGCATTATAGTATTGATGTAGTATTTATATAACGTAATACGTATATGCTATATTGCTGATAAAGTACAGTAATTATATACATGCATTATAGTATTTATGTAGTATTTATATAACGTAATAATTATATGCCATATTGCTAATAAAGTACAGTAATTATATGCATGCATTATAATGTTTATGTAGTATTTATATACCTAAATACTTATATGCTATATAGCTGATAAAGTACATTAATTATATACATGCATTATAGTATTGATGTAGTATTTATATAACGTAATATTTATATGTTATATTGCTGATAAATTACAATAATTATATACATGCATTATAGTATTGATGTAGTATTTATATAACGTAATATTTATATGTTATATTGCTGATAAATTACAATAATTATATACATGCATTATAATGTTTATGTAGTATTTATATACCTAAATACTTTTATGCTATATAGCTGATAAAGTACAGTAATTATATACATGCATTAAAGTATTGATGTAGTATTTATATAACGTTATAATTATATGCTATATTACTGATAAAGTACAGTAAATATATACATGCATTATAGGATTGATTGAGTATTTATATAACGTAATACTTATATGCTATATTGCTGATATAGTACAGTAATTATATAAATGCATTATAGCATTTATGGAGTATTTATATAACGTAATACTTATATGCTATATTATTGATAAAGTATAGTAATTATATACATGCATTATAGTATTGATGGAGTACTTATATAACGTAATACTTCTATGCTATATTACTGATAAAGTACAGTAATTATATACATGCATTATAATATTTATGTAGTATTTATATAACGTAATACTTATATGCTATATTGATGATAAAGTACAGTAATTATATACATGCATTACAATGTTTATGTAGTATTTATATACCTAAATAATTCTATGCTATATTGCTGATAAAGTACAGTAATAATATGCATGCATTATAGTATTAATGTAGTATTTATACAACGTAATACTTATATGCTATATAGCTGATAAAGTACAGTAATAATATGCATGCATTATAATATTTATCGAGAATTTATATAACGTAATACTTATTTGCTATATTGCTGATATAGTACAGTCAGTATGTACATGTACCAAAGTATATATATATATATATAATATTGATAAACCTTAGTACTTAATATATGATATGATGCTGACAGAGTATAATACTCACAAATTGCTTATACCGCACATCCAAGATGTGAGCTACGAATATTGCAAGTACAATTCAGCCAGTTTGAATAGGTTCAGACGGGGTGGGAAGGGGTGAGGGATGCTGCAGGTTTCATTACAGCTGATGAACAGATTAAACAAAACCGAATCTGTTAATGTCTTCCTTCAGTTGTGTTCTATGATTCTAAGGGATTTTTTTCTGTATTTTGGCCACATGATGGCGGATATCAAAACAAACGATGTACTACTGTATACAATGTCTTTTAATCTACAAGGTGTCAACATTTACAATAACCCAATGAATAGTAACATGTGCTGTTTTTAGTTAATACGGCAACAAAAATATTGACGTCACGGTCATAACGTTTTTATCGTTTTGTTAAATGCCTGGAGTGAAGCTTTACATATGTACCGGTCACAGTTATAAAGCAATCAACTTATTTAAGTGATATTCGAAATTAGTTTAATGAACATATCTCTGCGCGGCAAAGTTAAAGAAAAAATAAACTATTTGGCACCCTCCACGATGTATATTAATTCACAAGGCATGCAATGATAACATTCTCCTAGAATGTAAACAAACCAATTGTGGACATTAGTTTATACATGTTCGCATATACATATAAAAAGTAATGCAGCAGAGGAAATTGTTGCATACCTGATTTGGGTGAAGAATTTGCTTGTTTTTTGAAGCCGGAATCCGAAAGACATATGCTTATTGTTTTGTTTCCAGATCTATTTATACCAATCGCAACTAACTCGTTATCGTACAGAAACAAGCCACGTGTATTGTAGAAGATCACGTGATAGTTCGCGTAGACAGTGTATTCCTCGCGCTTCAACGGAATTTGATCACAGAAGAAGAGTTAAGTAATGGGAATAAATCAGTAAAAAAATCCGAAAGTGCTTAGTAAATAATATCTGTAGACAACGTCTATAGATGTTCTATTTCTTAGTTCCCGTAATTTCTCTTTTTTCAAGTTTTCCAACAGCATTTGGTTGCACATTTTCATCATAATTTTTCTTCAGAGTTAGTGGAAATGAGAGTTTAGACATTTTTAAATTAATATTTACACGTGTTTCAATTACAATTGTAACTTCTTTGAATTTGTCATCAAAAACACTTTTGACTTTTTGCAACAGCTTTGCTGGTGACACCGAATACATGTCATACAAAAGGGTACCCACAAACTCATGTGTCACTGACACACCAGAGAAAATTTTTTTTGTGCTGTATAGTAAATCGCTTAGTTTCCATTTATTTTTTAACCATAGGTTTTTTATCATATTTAGGGTAACCGTTTTTCTACCTGAGTCAGTTATATTGTTAAAGAGAGATTCCGGTATAAATTGCTGTGGAATTATTTTCATCGTTATGACGTAACACGATTGGTACCATGTCGTTCCAAAATGTTTACACGAACCATTTACTCTTACGTATGCTGTTGGGCTTTCAACACGTCTGCAGTTTTTTGTTTCCTGAAAGTTACACGTAAAAGCAATGTCAGCTATATTTTCTCCTAAAAATGCAATAACAATATAATTGTCTACAAAATATGCTGGTAGTGTACCTCGACTCTCTAAACCAGATGCATAACTTGTAGTGAAGACATTACTGGGCTCGGCTTATAGTACACATATTATTGCCAGTTGTGAACTTTAACCATTGGACCAGAGTTTTACTTGTAGTGAATATATTACTAGGCTCGGCTTATAGTACCATTATTATGGCTAGTTGTGAACTTTAACTCCCAGGACCAGAGATTTACTTGTAGTGAGGCCATAACTGGGTGCGGCTTACAGTACACTTATTATGGCCAGTTGTTAACTTTAACTCCCTGAACCAGAGTTTTACTTGTAGTGAAGACATTACTGGACGCAGCTTATAGTACACTTATTATGGCTAGTTGTGAACTTTAAATACATGGACCAGAGTTTTACTTGTAGTGAGGCCATAACTGTGCGCGGCTTATAGTACACTTATTATGGTTAGTTGTGAACTTTAACTCCCTGGACCAGAGTTTTACTTGTAGTGAAGACATAACCGGGCGCGGCTTATATTACAATTATTATGGTTAGGTGTGAACTTTAACTCCCTGGACCAGAGTTGTTTTACTTGTAGTGAAGACATAACTGCGCACTGCTTATAGTACACTTATTATGGCTAGTTGTGAACTTTAACTCCCAGGACCAGAGATTTACTTGTAGTGAAGACATACCAGGGCGCGGCTTATAGTACGCTTATTATGGCTAGTTGTGAACTTTAACTCCCTGGACCAGAGTTTTACTTGTAGTGAGGCCATTACTGATCGCGGCTTATAGTACACTAATTATGGCTAGTTGTGAACTTTAACTCCCTGGACCAGAGTTTTACTTGTAGTGAAGATATTACTATGCGCAAATTATGGTTCACCTATTGCTCTTCCTATTTCATAACAAAATTGAGATACTTTCTACAAGCTGTCCAATTTGGTGGGTGAAATACATACATATGTTATATACTAATGTCTAAACTAGCATTTTTAGTTATGACGAAAGAATTGTCAGAATCCCTGCTGAAGCAGACGATGGTGAAAATGTTATAAATAATCCTATAAAAGGTGTTTAAACTTAGGGAAGGTAGTGGTGGCTTGGAAAATGTCTACGTATGTATGCCTTACACGTGTGTCTGACACATGTACATGTAGGTGTGTATGTCTTACACGTTTGCACATAGGTTTGCATATCTTACACGTGTGTACGTATATTTATATGTATAATGGTTAATATAATGGTCTTGTGAACAAAATAGAGTAACTGTTATTATATTTGGAAAACGTTTGGCGTAGCGTCACTCCGTATAGTATATGAGCAAATATCTGTTCAAAAAGCCCACATACATGTAACATCTCTTAAAAAGAATTGTTCCGTCACTTGGAAACGTTTGGTATATGCGTAGAGACCATTTCCTGACCTTTAGTAATAATAAATTATGTCATCACTTTAAAGATATTTTATGGTTAAATTTCCGAAAATATCAAAGAAAAAATATAACATTTATATAATATGTTGTGTTTGTTTAGATTAATAGACATTCCTGGGGAAGAACTGTTTTAATCATTGACCTCAGTGACAGCAAGTATCTGTTTTATAACATGTGCAACAAATCTACGATATTAGGTGTTACAGCATCTAAACATCATCGTATTTTGTAAAGCACCTAGATTGAATTATAGTTTCGAAAATGATCTATTTACATAAAATATACTGTCAAGATGCAAACAGGAATCAAATAGTCAAAACTGATAGTAATGCGTGCACATGACTGCTTACCAAGCAATCAAAACTCTTCATCATTTATATATTATAAATATTAAAAGCAAGTCTTTCATTGACGAATCAACTGAACACTGGATCAGATAGGACTTAGTCAATAGTCAGTTGTTCTAAGAATGATAAAATTAGACATTAATCCATTTAATGATATTAATAAAATTGAACGTTCATGGATAACTTTCTTATGACCCAGAATGTACATGGTTTTAAAAAACAAAAGACATATCTCCTTATTTTTTACATGTCCTTGATATAAGTACGTGTATGTATGGATACTATTGATATATAGTGCTGGTGTTATACATTCCAAGTAGTGCAAAACACTCTAAAATAGGCGTTTGCAAGTTTAAAATGTATTGACTAATTTCTCAAATCACTAGTTTAATGATATATGTTAATATATTTTGCCCTTTGCAGATTACTCGTATGAAGACAAACCGTTCTTGTACTGACGGTAATACCTGCGCCTAGTTCTATATTCCTTATAAAATACGCTGTTCAACAATGTAATCTCATTTTTTCACTTTTATTTAATTGGTAAATGAGGAAGGAGGTCAACAGAAATGCCAAGGAGCTTACCTCGTGTTGATAACAAGCAGTCGGTAATACTGCATGTTTCTATGTGATATTCTCAGACTTGAACAAACAACAGTTGAATAAACCTCATTTAGTATTTTATAGGGAAAAAACGTTTGTATATGCCCTACAGATATCTTCAGCTGTTCTGTTTATAGTGCCTTGAACAGTAAAGTGACTCGAACATGAATTAATACCTGCTCCAGTATAACACTGAGCATTCGAAAAATACGAAACATCGTCATATTTTAACAAAGCATAGCATTCACCAGATTCGAAGAAAGCAGTGTTCAAGTTGGAGTACGGTGTGATGGAGCTGACACCTATGATAGGTGAATGTATCGTATGACAATCTTGGACAGCATTCCAGTATTCACCGTCCGTTTCACCATGACATAAGGAACACAGGGCTCATCATATTGTTGACTGTCCAATCCAAGAACTAAGAAAAACAATAGATATGTTACATAAAAAAGAAAAATGCATCATTATGTTTCCAACCAAACTGCATGTGAAATGTTGTTGCATAGCATGCGCATTATACTATACAAAAACTAGATTAACTGAACCGTTGTTGTGTAAGTATTTTATCTTTAAATAATTGCAGCACGCAATTATATCCTACACAGTCTTTATATATAATGCGCATATATCCATAACTTGCAGCACACAATTATATCCTACACAATCTTTATATATAATGCGCATGTATCCATAACTTGCATTTAATTACAATAATTTAACCTATAATACTTAAAGAACATACTAAACTTTTGCTGCGCTTTCACCGTCGTTTTCTGTATAAGCATATATAGTTTTACATAACCAACCGATTTCATGTATACTGATGTTTGAATTCATTCATAAAATTAGACACTGATAGTTAAACTGTTCGAGTAAATTGAAGAAAATCCGCTATATTTCATATTTAAATAATTGCAGCACGCAACTACACCCTTTATAATCATTATATATAATGCGCATTCATCAACGAATGGCATAGTTAATAACATTTAACTATCGTAGCGAAATAAAACATAAATGCTTGTTGCGTAAAGCTTCATGATAAAATACGTTCATGTGTTATTATATAAAGTCGTAAAAGTTTCTTGTGCCATGCGATTTTATAGGGAAAATTACTCGACGTCAAATCAAACACACTCAGTGGATATACAACATAGATTTTGTACGAAAATTAGTCGACGTCAAATTCAAACACACTCAGTGGATATACAACACAGATTTTGTACAGAAAATTACTCGACGTCAAACTCAAACACACTGAGTGGATTTACAACACATATTATAGGCTGAACATAATATTTAAGCTGCATGTGGTTACGGGCATGTACCTGACAATTTTGTAAACCGACATTGTAATTAGTATTCTAATATTACTTCTCTTTGGAAGACATTATCGAGATATTTTTGAAGTTGTTTGACATAGAGAAGAAAAACAACTAGGAATGGCATATAAAAGATAAAAAGATTTCGGGTACGAAACGACAGAAGCATTTGAATACAGTGTAATTTTGTAACACTTATTACCAACCGGTAAGTCTAGATCATATTCAACACTTGCTTTCCTTACAGCAGACAATCAGAATAGTCAAGTTTGTATCTTAAAACTTAAATATCTGAAAACATTTAATTGGTAATTCCCTGAAACATTCGCTTGATGGGTACAGCAGATCTTTGGACAAGAAGAATTTTTTTTTAAAAAAAAGGTGTTAGAAAATGTGTATAGATAATTACATTAGTTAACCTACAATACTAAAAGAACAGATTAAACTTGTGCTATGTTTTAACCGTCGATTTCTGTTTAAGCCATACACGTCATGTTTAATGAAGTAGGGATTCGTTTAGAAAAGTAGACACAAAAAGTTAAAATGTTCCAGTCAATTGGAGAAAATCTGTTCTACAAATAGAAATGTTCTTGTGAAAGCCATGTTCTTGTGACGTAAAATAGGGGATTTCAAATTAGTGTATTAGTTTGTTTATGTCTCGTAAATAGAAACATTCCTTCAAAGGTCAACACTACTGGACAGACGGTTTGTTGGTACTATATTTTTTTTGTTCAGACAATGATACGAATACGAGTCAATAATCCTCAACATGACGCCATTTTAAACGTCACTAAAATTTAAAAAGAGCATAATTACATTAAACCGACAAAACATCATGGCTGGCAATAGAACAGTCCAATTGAACACACTCTATTATAATAAACAGTATGTATGGATATTCTGTCAGCTTAGGGTGAACAAAGAACATTCTGCACATCATGTCACTGATATAAACAGAAAATTACCATGATTTCAAAACATTTGTCAAATATTTCGTAATTAAGTAATTGTGTGTGTGTGTGTGTGTGTGTGTGTGTGTGTGTGTGTGTGTGTGTGTGTGCGTAAATCTGAGATCTAGTACAAGTTTACACAGCTTTGTCCGAGATCCGATGTAGATCCGAGATCCAAAAATCGGACCTCGGAGTCCACCGCACTTGGATTTGTAATGGTCTTCGGGTTTTGAATGATATAGCTTAAAATTAACGTGGACCTCTTTGTTCGGATTTTCCTTATGCAAGTGTGTAATTGCCTCCCTCTAACTGTCCACACTCCCACCACGTGGCGTGTTGAAATGAGGGCAACACACAATTTATGATTTTGACCAATCAACGACGAGTTTCAAATAAACAACGGGAGACAACTCTATTCAATCGTGGAACTCGCAAACTTACACAGACATACAAAAGCTCATATAAGGCAGTAAACGAGATCCGTTGGCGAGATGAATAGAAAATGCCAGTTGAAAAGAACTGTACCTTATCATAAAGTGTATTTAATCTTCAAATGTCCAAACAAAATGGGTACATAAATAAAAAGAAATGGACCTCTTAAAGATATACATTTTGTGTGTGACAGACCGAGATCTTAATTGTTTTACCTAATTATGAACCTTTCATATATACATTGTGTATGTAACAGTCTGAGATCTTTAATGTTTTTAATTAGTGATCGGCGTCTAAAGATATACATTGTGTATGTGACACTCTGAGATCTTTGATATTTTTAATTAATGATGGACCTCTCAAAGATATACCTTGTGTGTGTGACACTCTGAGATATTTGATGTTTTTATTTAATGATGGACCTCTCAAAGATAAACATTGTGTATGTGACAGTCTGGGATCTTTGATGTTTTTACTTAATGATGGACCTCTCAAAGACATACATTGTATGTGTGACACTCTGAGATCTTTAATGATTTAACTTAATGATGGACCTCTCAAAGATATCATGACATTGTGTGTGTGAGTCTGAGATCTTAAATGTTTTTACATAATGATGGACCTCTCAAAGATAAACATTGTGTGTGTGACAGTCTGAGGTCTTTAATAATATTACTTAATGATGGACCTCTCAAAGATATACATTGTGTGTGTGACAGTCTGAGATCTTAAATGATTTTACATAATGATGGACCTCTCAAAGATATACATTGTGTGTGTGACAATCTGAGGTCTTTAATGATTTTACTTAATGATGGACCTCTCAAAGATATATATTGTGTTTGTGATACTCTTCGATCTTTGATGTTTTTACTTAAAACTGGACTTCTCAATGATATACATTGTGTGTGTGACAGTTTGAGATCTTTGATGGTTTACTTAATGGTGGACCTCTCAAAGATATACATTGTGTGTGTGACAGTCTGAGATCTTAAATGATTTTACATAATGATGGACCTCTCAAAGATATACATTGTGTGTGTGACAATCTGAGGTCTTTAATGATTTTACTTAATGATGGACCTCTCAAAGATATATATTGTGTTTGTGATACTCTTCGATCTTTGATGTTTTTACTTAAAACTGGACTTCTCAATGATATACATTGTGTGTGTGGCAGTCTGAGATCTTCGATGTTTTTACTTAATGATGGACCTCTCAAATATATACATTGTATGTGTGACACTCTGAGATCTTTGATGTTTTTACTTAATGATGGACCTCTCAAAGATATACATTGTGTGTGTGACATTCTGAGATCTTTGATGTTTTACCTTAATGATTGACATCTCAAAGATATAGACTGTGTGTGTGACAGTCTGAGGTCTTTAATGATTTTACTTAATGATTAACCTCTCAAAGATATATATTGTGTGTGTGACACTCTGAGATCATTGATGTTTTTACTAAATAATGGGCCTCTCAAAGATATACATTGTGTGTGTGACTGTCTGAGATGTTGATGTTTTTACTTAATGATGGACCTCTCAAAGATATACATTGTATGTGTGACACTCTGAGATCTTTAATGTTTTAACTTAATGATGGACCTCTCAAACACATACATTGTATATGTGACAGTCTGAGGTCTTTAATGATTTTACTTAATGATGAACCTCTCAAAGATATATATTGTGTGTGTGACACGTTGAGATCTTTGATGTTTTTACTTAAGGATGGACCTCTCAAAGATATACATTGTATGTGTGACACTTTGAGATCTTTGATGTTTTTACTTAATGATGGACCTCTCAAAGACATACATTGTATGTGTGACAGTCTGAGGTCTTTAATGTTTTTACTTAATAATGGGCCTTTCAAAGATATACATTGTGTGTGTGACAGTCTGAGATCTTTGATGTTTTTACTGAATGACTGACCTCTCTAGAAAGATATACATTGTATGTGTGACACTGTGAGATCTTTGATGTTTTTACTTAATGATGGACCTCTCAAACATATAATTTGTGTGTGTGACACTCTGAGAGCTTTAATGTTTTTACTTAATGATGGACCTCTCAAAGATATACATTGTGTGTGTGACACTCTGAGATCTTTGATGTTTTTACTTAATGATGGGCCTCTCAAAGATATACATTGTGTGTGTAACAGTCTGAGATCTTTAATGTTTTTACTTAAAGATGGACCTCTCAAAGATATAGATTGTGTGTGTGACACTCTGAGATCTTTGATGTTTTTACTTAATAATGGGCCTCTCAAAGATATACATTGTGTGTGTGACACTTTGAGATCTTTAATGTTTTTACTTAATGATGGACCTCTCAAAGACATCATGACATTGTGTGTTTGACACTCTAAGATCTTTAATGTTTTAACTTAATGATGGACCTGTCGAAGACATACATTGTGTGTATGACAGTCTGAGGTCTTTAATGTTTTTACTTAAAGATGGACCTCTCAAAGATAAACATTGTGTGTGTGACACTGTGAGATCTTTATTTTTTACTAAATGATGGACCTCTCAAAGATATACATTGTGTGTGTGACAGTCTGAGATCTTTAATGTTTTTACTTAATGATGGACCTCTCAAAGATATACATTGTGTGTGTGACAGTCTGAGATCTTTAATGTTTTTACTTAATGATGGACCTCTCAAAGATATACATTGTGTTTGTAACTGTCTGAGATCTTTAATGTTTTTACTTAATGAGGGGATCTGCCTCGCATGCAAAAGGTTGTGGGCTCGATCCCTTGGTGGGTCATACCAGACTTAAAAAATGGTACTAGAAATTTCTCTCTTGGCGTTAAACATTTCGAGGATAGTGCTAGGTCTGCTCGGCCCAGTGTCAGTATAATGTGACAGGATGGGGAATCATATTATGTATCTGAGGCATGAAACTCCAGTGTGATAGCGCTTATAAAACTGTTTCAAGTAGACACCGTCGCGATATAGCAGAAAAAATTGTTGAAAGCAACACTAAACACCATACAAACAAAACAAACAAACTTAATGATGTGCCTTTCAAAGATATACATTGTGTGTGTAACAGACTGAGATCTTTTATATTTTTACTTAATGATGGACCTCTCAAGGATATACATTGTGTATGCGACTGACTGAGATCTTAAATGTTTTTTCTTAATAATGGACCTCTCAAAGACATGCATTGTGTGTGTGACAGACTTGTATCATAAAAGATATACTTTATTCTCTTTCATTTCATTCATTTGTTTGTGCGTCCGTCCCATCAAATTTGTTTTCAATGAAACAATTCTGAAAAAGGTCTGTGAATGTTGTAATTTTCGGTGTATAATTGTTTAAACTACGTCCTCTTTTCAACTTAATTTTTGTAAAGTAAACATATATCGGGGGAGTCAATATTGTATGAGCATTCATTCGAGTTGAAGATATGTTTAAACCTTTCAATAAATAATCGGCGACCAGTTATATAGATAAATGAATATCTTTTAAAAGGGTAAAGTAAACTTAAAAAGGATGATCTTTTTTTTTTTGCAGGTACTAGAATGGAACGGAGAAAAAAGGTTTCGCATGAAAAGTGTGAACTTTATATAGAGCAAGATGAAGAAAAAGGTATGTGATGATTTATTATGTAGGTTAAAGGGATTATATTGGCTACACATTAAAGCGGCTCGCTCACACTAAGTCCAAGTATTATAACTTAAATATATATGTTTTAGGGAACTTTGTAATAATATTATAGATGTCCTTCATATATCAGTGATACAAAAAAGTACAATAAAACATTTTTTTCATCCAAATTCAAGCTAAGCACATTTGTTAAAAAGCGGTACAGAAAATTCCCCTAATATAAACTGGAGGTTTTGTCTTTGAGCACCTTGAGGAAAATCACGTGATACAACAGTTGTACAGCTCAACATGGCGGAAATGACTCTCGTGCATGCGTGATGTCCATCATGTTTATCATTGTGATAACAGTATCTTAAAATACTTCACACGGCAAACTAATTTAAAAAATAAAACGTATCAGATGGTTTATTTTTCGGGTACAGATTGTGCAAAAAACCTCAACAAAACCAATATTTTTTTGGGCCAGGAAAATTGTCATTAATTAATTTTGATGTAATTGCATGTTACCGAAGTATTTTTATTATATTTTGACGATTAAAATGTTTTTTTGTTCAAATCACAAAGTATGAGCAAATAGTTTTAAAGCTGCAAATGGACACTTTTTCTTTATGTTATGCACATAAAATAGTGCTCGTTTACCCATTCAATGCCAGAATTAGCCTAAGGGTTATTTAGTTTAAAAAAATTAATAGTACTTTTCCTAAAATATTTGTTGAAGAGGAACTTACAAAAAACATTTCCTCTGAAATGCTTTTCTGTCCATTTGTTTCCAGTAGAGCGATTCAGGCCCTCATGGGTCTCTTGTTTGTTATGAAAGAAAGCCAATAATGTCTTATATATATATAAAATTCACTGTAGTTAAAGAGAAACTTTAAAAAAAAAATCCTTTAAATGTTCAAGGCCTAAGCCATATATATTTTTTTTCATACGCAACAGTGAATGGAGGTCTCCTGAAGGGTTTATTGAAGTCGGGTTACACGGGTCAAATTTGGGGCAGCCTCAGGGGTCACTGTTTTTAAATAGGAAGATATAGGGAAAATGTAAAAATTTTCGTGTAGACGCGATAGTACACACATTTTCCATTGAACCTTAACCAACTTTGCACAGCTGTATCTTGGATTGATTCTTGAATCTGTCAGATTTGACCACAACTGCCCCTGCCACGAGGCTTATTTATAGTAATATAAATAAAACATGACTTTGTTGTGTAGACATGGTAGCAATTCCATCTTTTGAACCAGCCATATTCAATCACAAATTGGTCTTATAGCACACACAATTAAAGAGGAACTGGCATAAAACATTTCATTTAAAATGTTTATCTCTTCAATTTTTATAGTAGAGCGATTCAGACCCTCTTGGGCCTCTTGTTAATACATGCATGCAGGCATAATGGGAAAAATATATAGTTTTACATCTTATGATGATGTGACAGTGGTTTAGTTGAGACTTTAAAGTTCAAATTCATTTCAGTTATTATAAATTGGTTAAAAAAATAATTTAAGAAGTGTAAAAGCTGTCTACCTTTTCCAACAAAATTTGAAGATCATATCAAGGAAATAATCTCGAGACAAATAATCTTAACCAGCATAAAATTATTTATATCAATTTTTGTCTCGTCGCATGAAGGAGAGACGAGATAAAGGTGTTGCTTTTCCGTCAACGGCAACGGCGTCAAACATTTATATTTAGCTCCAACGTTAAATTTACACTTTTTCTCAACAAGTACAAGTGCTTGGACACTCATACTTGGATCATAGTTACAACTAACACCCTGCATCACATTATATACTGCAAATGCTGAGTGTGACCTCCAATGACTTTGTTTGATGCTGAATTTTGCATTAACCTCCAACGTTAAGTTTTCATTTTTACACTATTTCTCAATAAGTACTAGTGCTAGGATACTCATATTTGGATCATAGTTACAACTTACACCCTGCATTACAAAATATAATGCAGATGCTTAGTATTTTTATTTTTTTTTATTTATTTAAAAAAAAGTTATTCTGTTTTATATTTAAATATGTTTTACTTAGATATACTGGTTAAAGTTTTGTGTGCAACTATCGTGAAGTTCACATCTCAAAAATAACTCAATGTATTTGATCGAAACTTCACACAATACTTCTTACAATATTTCTTAGTCATTAAACCTACTACAGTAACCAAGTTAGATAACCCTTGCATGAATGTAATGTTTTTTTAATTTTTTTCTCTCCCATGTGTGTATTTACAGTCAAGGCGGACACGGCGAGACATATCATTCCGCAGAATTCTTGTTTAGTTCTGACCTGTCTGCACTTTAAGAAAAATATACATTTTCAAACAAATGTACTTAGGTCTTGTATCTTCAATTTAGAATCTTTACTTACAGGAAGATGTGTTTTCACCAAAAATTTGATCCAGATGGGCAACTATTTTCTTAAATACAATGGAACTCTCTGCAAAACAGATCTTGTTGGAGATGATACATATGTTTGTGAATTTAGATTTCACGGGAAGAAATGCTGGTAAGCTTTGTTACCTTATTTATACTCTTGCTGTTAATGGCTATACAGTTGTTAACAATTTTGAAATATTTAAATTTTAAAGTCATATTCTGAAACCATAAAACTTTGATATTTGACATGTAATTAAATATTTTATTAAAGTCTCATCATAGTATATATATAGTAATACACATGGTGCGCTGGCCTTGAAATATCCTTGAATATTAACATAAGCCTAAAAAGTCCTTGAAATTGTCAAAGGGACTTAAACAGTTCTAAATTTTCATGCATTTGCCTTGAAAAGTACCAAAAAAAACAAAACTAGTTTGAGTTTTAACTGGAATGAATTTTGCAGGAGATTCTGGTTAGCAACACATATTGGACCAAATTGTTAAAACAAACGTCCCTGTTTAGAAATAACAAAGTTTTTTATAGCCACATCACACAATTTGTGACTGTGGTCAGTTATCATTATGCCTACAGAGGGATGAGACAAGAGACTTGGGTATATTGACTGCATGTTTATGAAAGGTTTTCGATTAATAATATTCATGATTTATTTAATCCAGCATCAAATACACCATATCTACAGTACCGGTACTCGATTGTATGATGTACAGAAAAATCACCCTAAATTTGAAATGTGTTTAAGTTTGAAATTATGTATTTGTGTATAAAAAGAGAATGAAAGAATAATGTCAATGATAAAACAGACAAAATGTTAAAGTTTCATCAGCTTGTTATACATCTTAGTTATGAATTCATGGATATTTACTAACAAATGAGTCTAATAATGAAAACATTAAATTACCTTGATTTATAAATGTACAGTCAAACCTGTGAAAGAGATCACCTCTATAAAACAACCCCCTGTCTAAGCAGCCACAATTTTGCTATTTCCCGTTTCTACACTTTCAGTACAGAATAACCTGTATTAAGCAACAACCTGTCTTAAGAGGACAGTTTTGCTCCTTCCATTGACTGACTGAAGAGAGGTTTGACTGTATTTAGGTAAATTTTAGTGTTAAGCTCTACATGCCAAAGCCAGAAGGGCCTATGTGATGACGCGCTGTCTGTTGTTCATCGGCTTAGACCATTAGGAACTCTCTCTCTCTGAAACCACTACGCAAATTAAATTCACATTAGGGTTAACATTGTGAGGTTGCAAAAAGTGCTATGGCCACTATGATACAGCTGACCGGCCTCATGAATGCCTTTTTGGCCTCTTGTTAAATATTTAATAAATGCTGTTGAAAACAATGCACTTCAAATAGAAAATAAAACTTGGTTGAAATATGTTGTTTAATACTATGCGTATTGACTGGTAATTTTATATTCCGGTATGTATTGTTGATGAAGTAGCATTCAGAGTTAAAACTTAGCTGTAGGTACTAAACATTTATGATGGGTCAATATCATATGTGTTAGTACTTAGAGTGAATCAGTTTGCGAAACTGTATAAATGTGCTGAATACTGCTGATGAATTGGTCATGATGGCCAAGACTGAAGGCAATTTTACACACATTGGTCTTTATGATTATTAATTAACTTATCTCTAATCATACGCCTTGCAAAAGAAAGAAAGAGCAAAAGAGTTCTTGCCAAGTAAAACTTGTGATTCACAGCTAAAGTAAAGGATCTTAAAGAGTTAGTTACCATAAATGATTATAAATGCATAGTATAGGTTTTATTTTTAGCTCACCTGAGCCGAAGGCTCACAGTTGAGCTTTTGTGATCGCCTGGTGTCCGTCATCTGTAGTCGGTCGTCTGTCGTCCGTCGTTAACTTTTAGCTTCTAACAACTTCTCCTGAAACCACTGGGCCTAATTTGACATAACTTCACTTGGGTGACCCTCTACCAAGTTTATTCAAGCCATCTTGATTTGTCCAAAAACATAGCCGCAAGGGGGCGGGGCAAGTTTAACTAGTAAAAATTTAAAAAATCTTCTTGTCAGAAACTACTGGCTCGATTTTAAAATGATTTCACAGGCAGGGGCGGCCAGGGGGGTGGGGTTAGTTTACTATATAAGCTATTGTAAAAACTTATAAAATCTTCTTGTCAGAAACTACTGGCTTGATTTTAAAATAATTTCACAGAAATGTTCCTTGGGTGACCCTCTACCGAGTTTGTTTAAGCCATCTTGATTCGTCAAAAACTATGGAGGCCAGGGGGTGGGGTTAGTTTACAAAATAAGCTATAGTAAAAACTTTAAAAAATCTTCTTGTCAGAAACTACTGGCACGATTTTAAATTGATTTCACAGGCATGTTCGTTGGGTGTCCTTCTACCAAGTTTGTTCAAGCCATCTTGATTCGTCAAAAAACATGGCGGCCAGGGGTTGGGGTTAGTTTACTAAATAAGCTATAGTAGAAGCATAAAAAATCTTCTTGTCAGAAACTACTGGCTCGATTTTAAATTAATTTCACAGAAATGTTCCTTGGGTGACCCTCTACCAAGTTTGTTCAAGCCATCTTGATTTGTCAAAAAACATGGCAACCAGGGGACGGAGTTAGTTTACTATATAAGCTATTGTAAAAACTTAAAAAATCTTCTTGTCAGAAATTAATGGCTCGATTTTTTAATGATTTCACAGAAATGTTCCTTGGGTGATCCTCTACCAAGTTTGTTCAAGCCATCTTGATTCGTAAAAAAACATGGCAGCCAGGGGGTAGTGTTAGTTTACTATAAAAGCTATAGTAAAAAATCCTCTTGTCAGAAACTATTGGCTCGATTTTGAAATAATTTCACAGAAATGTTCCTTGGGTGACCCTCTAACAAGTTTGTTCAAGCCATTTTGATTCATCAAGGGGTGGGGTCAGTTTACTATATAAGCTATAGTAAAAACTTAAAAAATCTTCTTGTCAGAAACTATTGGCTCGATTTTAAAATAATTTCACAGAAATTTTCCTTTGTTCCCTTTACCAAGTTTGTTCAAGCCGTTGTGATTTGTTAAAGAACATTACCACCACAGTGAGGTGCTAGTTTACTATATAGGCAGCTATAGTAAAAACTTCAAAAGCCTTCATGTCAGAATGTACTGACCTGATTTCGATGTAATTTCACTGACATTTACCATGGGTGAACCTCTACCAGGTTTTTAACTCTTCTACGCATCTGTTACATCTTCAAAACAAATCAAAATTCTTACTACTTGCCATTCTCGTTTTTCTGGAATTTTAAGTGTACATGTATTATATATTCTTCTAAATTGGGTGACTCCAGGTCAGTCAGGTAAACGATATTGGGCCATCTTGGCCCTACTGTTTTGGTTAGTGCAATAATTTTTAACTGACAAAAATGTGTTTCAACGGCATTTTCCAAAATGACCAGCAGTTCAAGTTTACCAATTGAACATTTGAAATGTGGAAGTCAGGCTTCTAGAACCTATACTAGCTCTACATGATTTATAAATAGAAAACGGAAGTAAGGGGCCGACTAAGGCTATTTGTTTGATCTTTTAAACTTTGAATGAATTTGATACTGTTGTTGTTTTTTTTGTTTTTTTTGGCTTTATTTTAAAGGATATTGAATTATGCATAACCTACGACTGTATCCAGTATAGCTGATACGGACCCTACCGATATAATACACATATTGCTCAGAAATGAACTGCATTGAACTGGTACATTAATACCGGAACAGTCCTACTTAGTTTTTACTAATATGTCCTTATATTTACAAGATCTTAACTTTCATATATATAATACATAAACAGTTTGACAATTTACAATATTTGTATCTATATACCGATACGCTTACAGAACCATGAGGTAATTGTCATCTTCCTATTCAGAGGAATCATCTGTCTTCTAACACATTCTGATTCTAATCCCATTTACAAAACTTTACATACTGGGGTAGGCGTCCAATGATCTAGCATAAGTGAATTGGCAACTGTTTGACCACAAAGGACCTAGTTCTTGGACTTGTAAATACTATGGACTCCTATTACAAACTTTCAAACAAACAATTTAGGAGTTTATTAGTAAATATGTGAGATACGACTAACTAAATTAATATATTGTTAAAGGATTGACTCCACCAAAGAGGATGTAAGTTTTGGCCGGCTGGTCAATGACGAACAGTACAATCCAAACAGCAAAGTTGAAGTTCTGGACAAAGAGGGAATTCCAGAACTTTATTTTGTTTCACTGAGGACCATCGATCGATATAATGAAATTCTATACAATTATGGAGCAGGGCACTACCCATGGAGAAAAAATGTACTGTTTTTAAAATGTCATCATGTTAGTTGTATACATGCCATTTGTCCATCTAAAATTACATTTAAATTTTAAGTCTATTTATCAAGCAATTACTTGTTAAAGTGGATTTAAAATTTTAATAAGCAACTGTATTACATAGTGATTTGCTTCCTAAAAGTAATTACATCCAAGTTTATCTTGTTTTATATCGCCTTAACCAAAGGCTTAGTGGGAGCTATTCGACTGTCAACCATATTGTTTTGAGCTTGACAAGTGCTTACGCGATAGCAAGGGCGGATTCAAGGGGACGCACCTGCCCCCACCCACCCACTAAATTTGGAAAACACTTTTCATATTTAAGCCTTAATTTTAACTTATGATTTTCAGGGGCCGTCTTCGCGCCCTAGGTGCCCCCCTCCACCCCCCTCCCCGCCATGTGTTTCAAGGTCATCAATATACAAATGCTCTTTTTGTCACCACCTGGCAAGGGAACGTGTTGTCCTCGCAATACTTCGCATAGTTTTATTTGAAGAACTATTAATCTACATTTTAGAAAAGGAAAACAGGTAAAGGTTGAAATATTCTGAAATTTTAAATTCTGGACGGGCCAAATAAGATTGAGTGTGTTTACTGGAACATATGCCAGGATAAAATCTTGTGTTGTTCAATGGAGATTTTATAAAAAATAATTGACACAATGTGTGTATACATTTATTAACTTGTCTATATGGAGAATCGGTGAGTTTGTGTAATCGCATTGGCGTCTAGGTACCACCTGAGTTAAATTTTTGGTGCAAGTTGGGCATTGCTTGGAAATATATGGATGGAACTTTGCATAAGTATGCAAGTTATAGGCAGTATGTTTTTAATGAAAAACACTAAAATTATTGAAAACAATATTTTATATTTCAGGTGAGGTACATGTTTAGCATATTAAATAAGCATTACACTTCTTGGAAAACCAAATTATGTTGCTGTGCTCATTTTTTAAGAAGCATCTTCTGGTTCATAGTTAGACTTCATTTTAAGAGTATTGATTTTATTACCATGAAATTAAAAAAAATATAACATTAAAATTTTAATAAAAAATATTAAATTTCTTAAATTGTGTTATCATTTTTTCAGCATAATTTGTTTCTTTCAAAATTAATATAATTTTCTAAAATTTGAGGTATTTTCATTTTTCCATTACCTTTTAAGCGTCCTTTAAAGAAACTTAAAAGCTGGACCAGCCAATGTTTACACTGATATTAGAAAGTCTCACATGTGGGTCGCGATACCTGATAAAATAAAATGGTTGACGTTCAAAATAAAACATTTCTCAGATAGAGTCTCTACATATTAAACATGAAATGACTTCTTTTAAAGATTAACGATTTCGACGTTACATCTTTATATCCTAAAAGCCTAAAAACTAGTGCAGTAAAACTTCGACCAGTCGAACCCGACGGGACTGAACTAAATAGTTCGAGTTAAGGGTTGTTTGAACCAAATATTGAACATCATACTATACATGTATATGTATATCGAAATAGGAATTCAGCCGGGGCCAGATAAGTGGTTTGAACTATATGTGGTGTTCCAGCCATCCGTGTTCGAGCCAACGAAGTTCTACTGTATATATCAGTGCTATTTAATTTGTTGAAGTGTATGTTTGTTTTCAAAGATATTTTCTTCAAATTCCAAAAAAAACTGTCATGGCCGAACAGTCCATGAACTTCAAATTTATGATAGCCAAAGGTAATTTATCATAGCATCTGGCCACCTTTAAATGTCGCACACTGATTTTGTACCATAAAATGGCTGCTATTTTTAAGCTCAAGACGAAATATAAGACCTGAGAATATGTATCATAATTCAAAAGTGAAACTAATGTCCATATAAACATATTGCACCTAAATTTTAACATAGAGTTATGAGCTCAATTTCTCTTCTCAATGCCGTTTTTTTATATAGGCATAGTACCACCATTTAAAAGGAAATTTTGGGTAATTGCATAATGGCGGTTATAAATAGTTCTTGTTTCTTCTTCTTAAATAATGCATTGTCCTTATTTTAATGCTCTTTTCTTTGTTTGAATGGCATTATTGATGTATTTTGAATATTTTGACAGCATTGTCATGTTTGAATTGTGAATTTAGAAAAAAAATTGATGCTTAATAATGTATGATTAAAAGCACTGTTACCTTACGACCGAAGAAAACATGATTTCGGCAGTCTACTTTCACTTTGTCACCAGTGTACACACTGAGCAGTAAAAAAAATCTCTTATATGACACATGACCCCTACTTTTCTCATCATATTTTGGTAGTGCAGAGGTTGACAAACAATAAAATGTAAGTTTCACTTCTTTCTGTAGGGGTTCTCTATGAATGACAAGCCAGCAAACTTTTGTAATTTACTATAGAATAAAGAACAAACAATCAATGGTGGGCTTATTTGCCTCAAAGTATAAGCATACAATCGTGTGCCACATTACATTCACATAACTGTTATGTAGTTATTTCAGAGGGTAAATTTGGTTACAGTAAACATACTTTCAGTTTTGATTGTCGTCGTTCAAGAAGGGTTTTTAAAAATCAAAGAGAACCTCATCCAAACTTTGAAAAAGAAATGATTGTCTTGCATGAGCCCTCTTTGCATTTTAGATGATATAAATTCATATTATTTGTTGAATCGGCTCTGGCTGTATTTCTTACATCACTTGTTTTGAAGGATTGTTTAGTCAAGGAGATTCATATTTTTGTTAAAATGACTGTGTTCCACTTTCTGAAAGGGTCTGGAAGGATCCCAAAAGGGTAATAATTTTGAATTTCAATATCTTTTTCTCAAGATCTGGTGGGTGAAATTTGTTTATATTGGACATAAATTATCCCTATGAGTATGGGTTTGAAGTTTATATTAATCAAGGAAATAGTATTGATATGGGACCTGTATGGGTGGTATAGGATGCTATGGGATGCTATGAAAAAACAGGAAATTCTCATTTCTCCATACATTTGCGCAAAAATATTTTACAGTTTGATATCTTAAGCATCATCTTGGGATAACAAACAAGATTTTGTTCATTAAAAAAGTTTCAATTTTCATAATGGAACAATTGTGGTTCCAAAAAGGTTAAAATTAAAAAAAAATATATCTTCTTAAAAAAATAGTCGGTCAAATTTGCTTATATTTTATATCAATTGACTTTAATTATCGCTCAGAAAGGGTTCAAAGTTGGAACAACTCAAGTGCCAAGCGTCGCCGGTTCGCCCAAAACGCGTGAGAAACAGGCTAGCCTTGCAAAAGACACACAAGTTAAACAACTCGTACAGGGGTTCTGTTTGACACACACTCAAAAGTTTGCCCTCTAAATGTAGCACAGACTGCCTACTAGCGATTGGGAGTGCGCCAAAGAACCCAGGTGTTTGCCAAGGGAGTGTATTTGTGTGTGCCGCGAATGCCCCCCAAACCTCGACGGTTCGCCCAAAATGAGCGAGAAACAGGCTAGCCTTGCAAAAGACACAAATGTTAAACAGCTCGTACAGGCGTTCTGTTTGACACACACTCAAAAGCTTGCCCTCTAAATGTAGCCCAGCCTGCCTACTAGCGGCTGGGAGTGTGCCAAAGAATCCAGGTGTTTGCCAAGGGAGTGTATTTGTGTGAGCGGCGAAGGACCCCCAAGCCTCGACGGTTCGCCCCAAATGAGCGGGAAACAGGCTAGCCTTACAAAAGATACAAAAGTTAAACAACTCGTTCAGGCGTTCTGTTTGACACACACTCAAAAGCTTGCCCTCTAAATGTAGCCCAGAACGACTACTTTTGACTGGGAGTGTGCCATAGAACCCAAGTGTTTGACAAGGGGGTGTATTTGTGTGCGCCGAAAAGACCAGGAAGGATAGCCCAGGCGTCGCCTGCTTACGATCGATGGCCTTGCCTAATACCAAAAGGTCAAACAAGTTGTGCAGACGTCCTACTAGACACACAGTTAAAAGCTTGCCCTCTAAATGTAGCCCAGGCACCCTACTAGCGGCTGGGAGTGCGCCAAAGAACCCAGGTGTTCGCCAAGGGGGTGTATTTGTGTGTGCCGCGAAGGCGCCCAAGCGTCGCCGGTTCGCCCAAAACGCGCGAGAAACAGGCTAGCATTGCAAAAGACACAAAAGTTAAACAACTCGTACAGGCGTTATGTTTAACACGCACTCAAAAGCTTGCCCTCTAAATGTAGCCCAGACTACCTACTAGCGGCTGGGACTGCGCCAAAGAACCCAGTTGTTCGCTAAGGGGGTGTATTTGTGTCTGCCGCGAAGGCGCTTAAGCGTCGCCGGTTCGCCCAAAACGCGTGAGAAAAAGGCTAGCCTTGCAAAAGACACAAAAGTTAAACAACTCGTACAGGCGTTCTGTTTAACACACACTCAAAAGCTTGCCCTCTAAATGTAGCACAGACTCCCTACTAGCGGCTGGGAGTGCGCCAAAGAACCCAGGTGTTTGCCAAGGAAGTGTATGTGTGTGTGCCGCGAAGGCCCCCGAAGCCTCGACGATTCGCCCCAAATGAGCGGGAAACAGGCCAGCCTTGCAAAAGATACAAAAGTTAAACAACTCGGACAAGCGTTCTGTTTGACACACACTCAAAAGCTTGCCCTCTAAATGTAGCCCAGAACGACTACTTTCGACTGGGAGTGTGCCATAGAACCCAAGTGTTTGGCAAGTGGTGTATTTTTGTGCGCCGAAAAGGCCGGGAATGCTGGCCCAGGCGTCGCCTGCTTACGATCGATGGCCTTGCCTAATACCAAAAGGTCAAACAAGTCGTGCAGACGTCCTACTTGACACACAGTTAAAAGCTTGCCCTCTAAATGTAGCCCAGACACCTTACTAGCGACTGGGAGTGTGCCAAAGAACTCAGGTGTTCGCCAAGGGGGTGTATTTATGTGTGCCACGAAGGCGCCCAAGCGTCGCCGGTTCGCCCAAAACGCGCGAGAAACAGGCTAGCCTTGCAAGAAACACAAAAGCTAAACAACTCGTACAGGCATTCTGTTTGACACACACTCAAAAGCTTGCCCTCTAAATGTAGCCCAGACTGCCTACTAGCGGCTGGGAGTTCGCCAAAGAACGCAGGTGTTTGCCAAGGGAGTGTATTTGTGTGTGTCGCGAAGGCCCCCTAAGCCTCGACGGTTCGTCCCAAACGAGTAATAATTGTTGTGATACTAAAAAAAGATTTTTCTTTTCTATTTATATTTTTTGTTAAAGTAAGCTTTTAGTAAATACCTCATACACGTGTAAAGATAAGTTATACAGAATTAACTTGATAAACTCGCCCTCCTTAAAATGAATGTGCCATTGATATACGCGCTCTAGGTCGTAGTGGAATGGATAGCCAAGATTTGTAATGATTCCTACGTCATCAACATCTATCACAGTATATGATCAATCAACATGATTGCTGAATTCTCCCAGAAATGGAATAGGATCAGCTGTTTATAAAATTACAACATTTACAACATTTAATTTGATAGAAGCCGTTACATGTAAAAACATTCTGACAATTATACATTAATGCAAGCAAGTCTGCATCAATCGAAAGAGTATTAATATTAAAAAACGAATAAAATTAAGCAGATGAATTATAAATAATCATAAATAAAATAACTACTCACTTTTCCGACACACAAGCGTAGTCAATGTCACAAGTAGGGCTTCGTTCACCAGTTTTTGGTAATTGTAAGTATTGCTTGGTTTAAAGATAAGACAAAATGTGTCCAGTTTGTGCTGAAATGAGCTACATTCATTGCGCGTGTTTACACAGGCTGTCATGCAATCGCTCCATGTGCTGTTAGTTTCATTGAATTGGAGAATAGGTTCATAGACAGACACAAATGTCCGAGACACATTTACCGGATAGGTCGCCGTGTCGTTGTCACAACAAATCGAATTAAATACTGCAAAAGAGGGTAAGCTCGTTCTATTAATATTGACTGTTTTAATATGAGTTTACATACAAGTGAAATAAGGTTAATCGAACTGTTAGATCGTATTTACCACATAACCATTCCTATAATTACTCTGCACAATTATATAAATACGATAATAGTTGAGCGCTTGGTCCGGTTGTAGAGCCCCGAATTCACGGTCGGAGGGTCGCAGGTTCGGTCCTCCGCCACGGCTATGTGTGTTTTCCTTGAGTAAGACACTTTTTCTAAAAACTAGTTTCCCGTAAATTAAATTAAGTTTAATACAAAATTCAATAGAATCCATCATACAAAATAAAAAGGTCTTCTTAGTATGATTGGAGAGAAAGCAATGTCTGCCAGTTTTTGGCTAAAAAATATAAGCATATAAAAGTTGGTTTTCTAATGTCGATTGTATAACATACATAAAACTAGATAATATATAATAATAAACTTAATAAAATATATTATCTATTAAATGTAAAACATATATTCTAGTTAGATTATCAATTATTAATAATCAAAATAGTAATGTCATTACTTTGAATGCTCACATATTGCACATTAAGTTTGATTTTTTTCCTACAAGACAATGTGATGACAACAATAAAAACAAATTCGCCGATCATAGAAAAGCAAGTGTATCATACGATATCAACTGTTTGATGTACAGAAGTCACTCAAAAACTGTAAGATAATGACTGAAACAACAACATACATTAGAAAAATATAAATATGTTATCACCATTAAAACAAGTTTTTGGATTAGAACAGAAATAATAAAAAGGCAACGTTGTTAACATTGTTTTTCGCTTTCGACAAAGTATGTTTAACAATCTAACATTGAAAGTTTTACAACATATCTGGCTGTATCAGGCTATTACAATGTACTTATATAACGTTACAGCCAACGTTATCCGCTAACGTCTACATGGGATATTGATATAGAATATAATATTATAAGTTATATATGCAAACGAATTATGCTTTCTTTCTCGGATAATAAACATGTCTGTATAAATAGATCACACATAGTATTTAGACTTGTCACAATTTAGAGTTAGTCACTATTAAAGGCAAACGTAAATGGTTCAGTCAGTGTTTGACAGTCAAATTGGACAGGTTCAAACGGTGTTTCACGTGCAGATTGGAAGGGTTTAGCGGGTATTTTACAAGCAAATGGTTTGGTCAGTGTTGGATAGACAAGTTGGAAAGATAAACCTCTATAGTGAAGGGTCAATCAATGAATTGCGATAGGTTTATAAGACTTCGAGAGACAACTGGAGACGGTTCAAACAGTAAAGGGCTGACCAATAGTGAATGTTTATCAGGTGTTTTACAGTTAAAAAGATAATATTCAGCC
Source organism: Panopea generosa (assembly GCA_029582155.1). Taxonomy (NCBI): domain Eukaryota; kingdom Metazoa; phylum Mollusca; class Bivalvia; order Adapedonta; family Hiatellidae; genus Panopea; species Panopea generosa. The sequence goes on along the minus strand of CM055899.1, from coordinate 50,653,945 downwards.
GGTGTGAGACAAACTAATGGGGAAAGACAATTGAATGGGAAAAATTCGAACGGTGTTGGAAAGACCTGAAGGGTTCAATCGGTGTTTTACAGAAATATGAGGAGGTTCAGCCAGATTCAAACGGGAAAACCAAGCAGATTATACCCGTGGTGGACAAAGAAATGAAGGAGATTCCGCCAGTATTGGACAAACTAATGGGAAAGTTCAACCAGCGCTAAATAAACATATAGGAAATATTAAACCCGTGATGAACATACAAACACGTGTGGGTGGCTCAGCCAGTGTTGGAGAATCGAATTGGAAAGCTCAGCAGGTGTTTGACCGACAGATTGATAAATATTTTCAGACAAATACAGAATGTTCAAGCATTGAAATTCGGGTAGGTTGACCAGTATTTGAAAGACAATTGTAGACGGTTCATCTAGTATAAAACGGACAATGGGGGTTGGTGTTTACAGAGTGTTTGACAGATAAAAGAAATATATTTAGCCGGCGTGAGACGCGCTTATGGGGAAGGGCAGTTGGAAGGGTAAGGATTCCCTAGTGTTGGACAGACAAATTGGAAAAAATCAGTGTCCTTGTGGTTGGATATTAAATTAAAGTGCCTTATATATCTTTGTTACTGTAACTTTTTATGTGACACACAAATAACATATAGAATAAAATTCTAATAAATGTATTTATTGATATCAAAACTGTTTGTATACCTTCGTGAAATTCTGGAAAGCTTGTAAGCACGTTAAGAATACTCTTGCATTCCGATAAGTCTGAAACCACTGAAACAAAACATAACATGTTGAGAAGGACTGACACAAATATCTAGCCACGAAATAAAGTTAAAAAGCTTACATCTAGATTTTTCTCTAACGCATGTGGTCTAAATCAAGTATTAATATACAGACGACGTTTTTGATCATGTTCTTTTTTTTGGCATTGAGTCAACATTGATATAGTAGCGCACCTAGCTGCGAAGCCACGAGTTGGCATTACAATGCAGACAATACCGACCCATTAATAGATGATGCTCACCCAACAGAGTGTACTCTATGACCTGCCATTCACGTTGCAGAAGACTTCCCCGGTCGTGTTGGGAAAGCTAGATATGACCTCAAAGCATTTCTCCATCAAGCAATAAAAGACAAGAAACGTGCCTACCTTAAGTATGATAAACTGATTAGAGAGAACGAAACTTGTGTATCTGACACTGATTTAAATGACATTGTCAAAGTTAATAAATAGGACGTAGGCCAATGTCTATATACACAATATGCAGGTTCTTGGAAAGACTTATCTGATATCCAAATTATTTCTTGGAATGAACAAGGTCTGTATAAATATGAATGTAATGTTGAGATTTTGTATTTTTAAAGCAATATGTTATATGTGCACATAATGAAACATTGACAAAGCATAATGACCAATTAAATAAGTTTCTCGTTGGTTATCATTGTTTTAACTCTGTTAGAAAAAGGACGTCATCTAAAGGTCGTCATTCGGCTGGTGTAACAGTTTTTGTTCAATCAAAATTTTATTGAATCGGGGTTCATAGAACGCATGTTTGATAAAATAGTTGATTGTGTATTAATACGTATAAACTGTAGCACAATGAATTTTCAAAAAAATATAATCATGTGTTTTACTTATGTATCTCCAGAAGTTTCCTCTATATATAATGTAAATGAAGAGTTGAATGGTGAAAATTGTTTTGAAAAAAAAACTTTTAGAAGTTATAAGTGTATTTCCAAATGATGATTTAATTCTGGCTGGTGATTTCAATTCAAGATGTTGGTAACTTCAAGACACTATAGAAGATGATGATGTTGATTTGATCTTTCAAAACGAAAATGTTTTATATGAAAATGGTAGTTTTTATTTTAAAAGAAACTCTAAAGATAGTTTATGTAATTCATTTGGACATTCACTTATTGAACTATGTAAATCATATGGAGTTCATATTCTCAACGGTCGATTGCACAATGATAAATTTGGTAATTGCATTTGCACAGCAAATGACGGCCTTAGCTTAGTTGATTATGTAATTGCATCCTCAGATTTATTTCCACATGCTCATGCTTTGAGATTGGTGATAGGACGGACTCCGATCAACTCCCATTGCATTTTTTTTCTTTATCTTTGACTAAATCATATGTTGATGCTGACACTACGGAAGATGATACCAATACCTTACCGAGATTTGAAAGGTTTAAAAAGGACACTGTAAAACTGGACAGGTTACGTTCTTCTTTTTTCGAAATAAAAGATACAATTTTAGAAACCATACCTCAAAATGTAAAACAAGCTGTCCATCACATTGTTACATTATATCATAATGCTGCATAATTCCATGAAAATCAAATCAAATAGTTGCTTAACTAATAAAAGATTACCCGGCCATGTTAGTGGGACAATGAAAGCGAACAGTTAAAATTGAAAAAAACAATAGAGCTTTAAGAAATTTTAGGTTAAATGGTGATACTCCAAATTCAGAAATAAACGAAGCCATTAGAAACAAATTCAAACAAAAGTGCAAACGGAAACAACTTCAGATGCAGAAAAAAATAAACAAGAACATTACGATCATAGTAACATTTCATCATCAGCGTGGTATAACCACTTTAATAAATTTTTATCTGCGAATCACGCTATAACTATTGACAAGGAACAAAATCTATTACCTGAACATGATACAATAAATGATATATTTAACAATCCCCTACCTGCTGCTGAACCTGAGAAAAGTGTAAGAAGCTTGAAATGAGGAAAATGTACAGGTCCTAGCGGCTTATTATCAGAGATGATAAAATATACATTCATAGATATAGTACCATTCTTCTTCGATTATATAATACAATTTTGGAAACTAGTTGTTTTCCCTCTGTCTGGGGGCAAAGCATCTTATGTCCTTTTCATGAATCCGGATCTTTAAACGAGCCGAACAATTACCGTTGAATTTCACTCATAGATACATTAAACAAAAGACTAACAGGAATGTTGTTCAATAGGCTTACATACTGGGCTGAAATACATAACAAAATAGATGAAAAGCAGTCGGCATTCAAGAAAGACAACTCAACTATAGACAATTTATATACACTACATGCAATTATTCAAAAATATTTAAGTATAAAAGGCGGACGATTTTATTGTCGATTTGTAGATTTTTCCAAAGCTTTTGACACGATAGACCATATTGAACTTTTTAAGTGTCTTATTAGGAAAGGCGTACGCGGAAAATATCTGAAACTACTTTCAGCAATGTATAATTGCCTTTATTCATACGTACGTACAGATAGAACTAATTATACATAGTTTTTTTTAATGTAGTATTGGTTGTCGACAAGACTGTACATTAAGTACGATCATGTTCAATCTCTATATATAAATGATTTAATTTATGAATTAAAACAAAGCTGTACTCAGGGAATTAATGTAACTGATGAGGTTGATGATATATTTGCTCTTCTGTATACAGATGATTTGGCCAACTGTGCTGACACAGTTAGACAACTGCAAATGCAAATTAATGTTATTTCAAATTTTTGCTACAGAACTGGTATGACTGTTAATCTAAAGAAAACAAAGATGTTTGTTTTAGAAATGGTGGCTTTCTCAGAGGTAATGAAACATGGACATTCAGTGGGAATAAAATTGAAACTGTTTCTTGTTATTAATATATGGGTCTCATTATGACATCAGAACTGATTTTGTCAAAAGCTAAAGAAACACTAGCAGTACAAAGTAAAAAAGTTATCATTTCTTTTTCTAAACTTCAGCGAAATGTTGGGACTTTTGAATACCAGCAGCTGTTTAAACTTTTTGATACGATGACCTTACCAATTCTTACGTATGGATCAGAAATTTTGGGGTATGAATATTCTAAAGATATAGAAAATGTTCATATTCAATTTTGTAATATATATCCTAAATTTAAAAAATGCGTTTCGTGTTTTCTCTTTATGTGATTGCGGACGATATCCGTTGTATGTTAATTATTTTTGTAAATGTATACAATATTGGTTACGGCTTACCAATACACATCATAATAGAAACCCTAAATAATGTTATATTATGTTAAGAAAACTTGATAATGTTGGTAGAATGACTTGAGCTACACTTGATAAATCATTACTTTTTTAGATGTGGTTTTGGTTTCGCCTGGATTTCAAATTATGCTGAAAATCAAATTTGTTTTTTTGATTCAAAGGGTTTGAATAAGAAAATGTGTTGGACCGTAGCCAAGCATATAACCAGTTTTGACAATGAGTTTATATATTAAACTACTTACAGTTGAGCAGGAATAAAAGATTCTTTTTTTACAATTAAACTAAAAAGAACGGTACATTTATTATTTATATGCAGGTCCTCTCTATAAGAAATGTGGAAACTTACTTTACGAAGATTCTAAAAACAACGTTATATATATATTAGTTTTCTTTCGGTCATTTTATGACGTAACGAATCAAAATTACGTCATTTTACCATGACAAATCGCCGTCATTTCGATGTTCCGACAAGACATATCGAAAAAAAGTATTTTTTTTTAAGAAAAGATCTCGTTTATGTAACTATTTTAGTTGTAAGTGAAGCCTGTCAGATACATACATTTCATTTATTTTGTATTATTTAGGGAACACTGAATCGTGTGAATAGTTTTTTTTATATTCCTACAAATGTTCATTATTAATATCGTTTGAGTTCACATTACTGTACAATCGATAACAAAACATAACAGCTTGATACATATTTTAAAGGTATATTTATAAGAAGCAACTTCTAGGTTTTCATAATATTCCACTCATTTGAATAGCAATGTTCCACATACAATTTCCATGTACATGTATACATTTTTGGAATATAATAAAACAGCTGACGTGTATGATTATTTGAAGTGTTTATTATTTCAACTGTTCACGACCACTTTCATGTATATTTTTTTTTGGTTATATAAGCAATGTTCCACGACAATTTGCATGTTTAACTGTTTTAAATGTGATGTCAAGTTTTCAAAATTAATTCCTGTGGAATTATTTGATGTGCAAAAGCAAAGTTCGAAAACAACTTACGTGACATAGTATACTTATTTGGAGTGTACATGCAATTTTCTATTACAATTCATCTGTATAACATTTCTTAGTGTAATAACAAAGTTCCACGACAATCTTCGTGAATAATTATGTTATAGTGTAATAGCAATGTTTCAAGACAATCCTAATGTATAATAATTTTATAGTGTATACAAATTTTGAGTGAAATAGCAATGTTTCACGACAAATTGCATGCGTAATTATTTGAAGTTGCGTTATACAATGTAGCTATGTTCTATGACAAATTACTTGTGGGATTATTTTGAGTAAAATAGCACTATTTCACAACAACTGACATATATGTTTATACTAATTTGGAGTGTAGTTGCAATGTTTATGACAAATTTTGTCTATATGATTATTCTGATTATGATTGCAACGTTTCACGACAAGTACATGTGTATTTATTTTAGGTGTAACAGAAATGTTCCACGACAATCCTAATGTATGATAATTTTATAGTGTATACTTCTATGGAGTGTAATAGCAATGTTTCACGACAATTTACATGTGCATTGTTTTAGTGTAATAACACTATTTCACAACAACTAATATGTTTGTGTATACTATTTTGGATTGTAATACGTAATGTTTCACGACAAATTACAAGTGAAATTATTTTAAGTGTAATAACAATATTTCACAACAACTAATATATATGTGCATATGTATATACTAATTTGAAATGTAATAGTAAGTAGCCACGACAATTTACATGTTCGATTATTTGGAGATGCGTTATAGCTAAATTACATATGTAGTTATTCAGAGAGGCATAATAGCTGACTTACATATATATTTATTTGGAGTGTAGTAACAATGTCCTATAACAATGTTATTCCTAGATAGGTGTGTTTCATCACTTTTCTTTGCAATCATGAGTGTTTCCTGTTTAATGGTAAAATCTTCAGATATTGTACAAGCACTATCGTCGTCCTGGGAATGTAAACATAAATATATTATGTAAAAATCGGTTCATAAATAGTATTGTTATACGTTTTGTTGTTATTCCTCACTTAAAATTAGATAAAGGTTTGATCCTCATGGGCAAGCGTAATATCTACTTAATATTATTCCATCAAAAAATATACGCAACAGCAGGTTTCAGTCTTTTTACTTTGAGACGACGGCACTTTAACTCGCTCGAGTGTATGGTGCGGTGGCAGGGAGCTATCAGTATTAAAACGGTCACACATATTCAAGAATGGAAAATGGCGTATAATGTAAAATGCTGTATAAAGGTGTATATATTATCATAAATTATTATTACTGTCAATGTTTTGTTCGTTATAGAAGAAGTAAATATTACATTCAGTTGAGAGTGGCAGTTATATAGGTAACACTTCGAAATAATCAGTCAACTTCGTTTTTGTATTTGTTAACAGTTCTTTACTCAGGTGGCAATATTACGGTCACATTTATTAGCATGTTATATTTAGGAGAACATTTGTATTTGTTTCCATGTTTGGTTTATTATACAACAAATGATTGCACACAATATAAATTATGAATGTTCAAAGCCAAGATTAAAAATATGTTTTCTGAAATAATAACATGAAAAATATTGTGATATAAATTCGAGGTACAAACTTGTTTGATATAAATTCAAGGTACAAACTTGTTTTGATATCAATTCGAGGTACAAACTTTTTCCGATATTAATTCGAATTACAAACACATACTACGTAGTTAATGGTATCATTATATCTGTCCCAATGATACTGCCATACCAAATGATGGGTGATTTAGCTTATTTCAAACTTATTTATTTTACTTCGATCGTTAAACAAGTAATTACAACTGATGCAAATCACGCTCGAATTCTTCTTGTGTAGAACCAGTACTAAGTGTAAGCGGAATAAGCATCTTGCTCTAGGACGCCACACATAGCCGTTGGGGAGGATCGAACCCACGACCCTCCGATATTGGGTTTAATAATCTACCACTGGACCACGCACTGCACATAAACTTACACATTAACTTACCTTCAATACCATGAAAGGTGTATTCCACATTGACGCATAGAGCATATAACTGGAGCCATTGTTGTAGATTCGTCGTCAATCTCGTAACTGGAGGACGGCTACAAGTACGATCAATACGTTTAACGTGTTACGCATTTGGTGAAAGAGAGAAGATGGATACAATCGGAATTGTCAAAAAAGTCGGATAATTATGATATATTACATTGTTTACATTCATAGCATAAATAAACTAAAAACATTATTAGTATTATGAAATGTTATTATTTTGAGTGTGCAATCAGCGCCTTGGACCACTTTGCCATCGAAAACCGTCTATAATTATGTAATAATCTCTAAATGTTTTAATGTCATTTATATTATGCCAATATAATTCGTGTTCTATGATGTAACAATATAATTATATAAACAAATATTTACACTCGTACTTATTACTTTTTATTCCTTTTCAGTGACAAAAATCTCTTTGTGACCTTAATACCTATGCGACCCAGATAACGCTGCGGCATAGATACTTGTACCTATGTGACCAAGATGCCTTATGACCAGATACCTATGTGACCCAGATACCCAACTCTTTCCTCGAGTCATGGGTTTAATTGAATAGTCATAACGAAATCACTCGGTGTTATGCGTGTTATATGATATAAATAGGCGCTTATATATCGAAATTAAACCTTAGGTAGAAAGCCGTACATCCTTTACCTGTCGGACATCCTTCGCTAGATCCATATATTTCGTAAATCCCATCTGGCCAGCCGTGTATTTTGTTTGCAGGGTGACCTTTGCTTTTGTAACAGAAATTAAGCTGAAAAACAAAGGTACCAAACGGTCCCAAAGTCACTGGGTTGATTGTGCTATTGATAATAATATCAATGAATGTTTCTGCTTCTGTATCATTCAAGTAATCAGCCATGTCATTGTACATTGCGGATTGTGAGACAAGAATGTTCAACGGGCGAGTTGTTGTGACGTTGATGAAGCCGGATGTCCAACCGTGGGATTCTGTCTCGGGACATCCGTCCACAGGCGTCGGAATGGCGTAAGGGCCCGGTGGCCATAGACTTCTGAAGAATATGACGTTTGATATTTTTTATTGGAATCCAGTATCAGAATTGGAACCTAATTCAAAAATATCTTTATTCGGTCGTCATCTGAATAGTGCACGATATCTCTCAACCATCCTATATGGAATTGTTTTGCCAAACAACCTTTACGACACTTTTCTCAAACCAAGATCTTATAGGATTTTTATGATTTATTTAATGTTATATGATGTAAGACGTCATGTTGTGACGTTAACAATGATTTGGATTCTTAGGATTTTTACTAGGAACATCTGTCAATAGAGATTGGTAAAACGTGGTGGCCCAATGTTCACTTGCTTTTATATGTTCTCACGAATAAAAACCATTAAACGATATGAAAATCAGATTTTTTAATTAGATTAAAACTGATTTTTTGTTGTGAATCAGGGGTACTTCGATCTTTATTAAAACAATCAAACCAACCTAATACAAACTATATATATATTGGACAGTTTAATTACAAAGATATTTGTGAAGACTTTGTTATTATTTGTAAAAAGGCAATACTGTCATCAGTTATTTTCATAGATTATTTGAGGGAGATCACAAAGATGAAAATAAGTCCCGATAGAAACTCAAATATAACAATGTGTGCATAAATGACAATTATGTATAATCAAATACCCTGTATCGCTTAATTATCTACATCCGGAATAATGGTTCATTGATTTGTATATTAACAATAAAAACGGAGATTAGCAACACCATACAAATATAAATCTTTTAAAACAATTTATACATACAGGTCAATGTCATCTAAAAGTAGTATTACCCTACATACAACTATACAACGAATATGGAGTCAAACAAGTGGAATATGTAGATAAAGAAGTTTTTGAGAAAAAGAAATAAACACTAAAATGTTGTGCATTCGGAAAGGTCAGAGTCAAAATCCTTTTAATGCTACAAAAATAGCAAAATAGCCTGTACATGTGATAGACTACATACCGTATTCACAGTAGATACCAGAATACCCTTTTGGACACTGACATCGGCATAGCTCATCAGTGTCTTGTAAAATCCCACCATGCCAGAATTTCACACCAAAACAATCTGAAAATTACATTGTCAGATGATTAGATATACATTTAACCCTTCTTCAAATCGTGTTTCGTGTATGTAAGTAGGAAAATCTTCTTTAACAGTACAATCATATCAAACTAGTAAGGATTACTAGGTCGATGTCTAGTCAATGCTAAGATAATGCAATGCAGCGCTGCACCGAGTTATTGTTGGTATTCATGCTGAAACTACTTGAACGGATGTTAATGACGTTATTGAGTGATGTTACAATAGAACGTCATTATTGAACGCAGTGGTAGTAGCTTATAAATTGAATGGCAGAAGAACAACAATGAACAAATAACAACGTGGCAGAGCATACAGGCAACACAAGCTGAAAGTATGGGTTTATACGGCGACACTTTGAAATGTGCAAATTGAATTTGCATCAAGTTTATGAAAAAAAAGTATGACTGAAAATTTGTTTAAAAATATCACGAGTGTTTGCAGTTCATACATGCTAAGTCTAGCATCCAGACATTTTCAAGATATTGACTAAATATGGTATGACGACCCATGTTACAGCGGTTTGGATAATTTCGTGACACTTCAATGAGAGGAAACATATGTTGTTTACATGATAAATTAATTACTTTGCTTATATATAGATGTAGAATAATCATTTCCCCAATGAAAGATTTTATCTATTATCGTCACAGTGTTAATTTAATAAAAAATTAGAGTTTGTACCTGAGTATTTGTAAATGAATTACTCGCTGAAACTGTCGCGTACTAATTGGCACTAAGAAGGGTAAGCTTGTACGTGCATATTATATGTATGTGCCTGTTATCATAAGATCATTATCGTTATTGTTATAAGTATTCTTATTATCGTTTATGTGTATATATACTTAATTTTAAGTCTTATACGCAAACTTAATATCTTTACATTTTATTCAAAACATCAGAGAGATGGTGTGTAAACTGACACATTACATTTTTATCTTGCTTATTCGTTATTTGTAATTTAAATAAACGCAATCTTGTATCTAAATATTTATCATATTCTGATTTCGATCCGCATTTATCAAACTAAAGAAGTTAGGAATGCAAATACTTGTGTCTAAAAACAGAATCAAAGAATCGAACACATGTATAATTCAAGAAATAAAAGTGATTCATAAACTAATATTCTGTCAATTTTAGTATTTGTAAAGAATGTGCAGTCGAAATTTATGTCATAAATATAGTGGCAAACATTCCTTGAAGGGTAATATACTTCATTTAACATGCTCTAAAGTTTATATCACAGTATACCCTGCATGGTCATGTGCTGGAAACAGAGAGTAACTCTAGATATCTTGAAGCTAATATCAGCTGCAATCTCACTTAGCATGATCACGTCCACTGTTTAAGCATCTTCCGTAAACAGTACATTAGGGTTTTTCAAATGACCATCATATCATTCTCATAATGTCTCAAAGCAATTTCCTTAAAATTTGAACGAAACAACTAACATTAACACCTGGCATTCTATGTCTTTTCACAAAAAGCTACAAAGAAAGTTCCTTGAAATTTGGACTTGAATAAGAATGGATAATTGTCGTAACAATGACCAAGTCTGTAAAATCAATACATAATTGTCTGTTAACGTTGTATACAAACTTTTATAAGAATTCTTTACATTTTGACGAAAATATTACAACTACAAAAGAGACGGGTTAGCTGTTCCGTTCAGTACATAAGCATTTCTCTTTTACTAAGTTTCATATGATACAGTGCCGAGTAGCTTTCCTGTTTTCGGGAACTTAAACGTATTTTCAAACACTAATATTTGTCCTTGATGGGATAATGCTTTCGATACAAAAAAATGAATTGACAGATTAATGATCGTGCAAACTATCGTTCTACATAATAGTAAGACAGGCAATTCACGAAATCGGTATAAATAGTCAGAATCCCCATATCATATTTGATCGATATCAGGCAATTCACGAAATCTGTCTCTCTCTCTCTCTCTCTTTCTCTCTCTCTCTCTCTATCTCTCTCTCTCTCTCTCTCTCTCTCAACATGTCTGTCTGTCTGTCTGCCTGCTTGCCTGCCTGCCTGCCTGCCTGCCAGCTTGCCTGCCTTCCTGCCTGTCTGTCTGTCTGTCCTGTAGTGTTTTCCGCATTTTAAACGTAATATTGATTAAACAACATCGGATAATATTACAGGAACTAGTAGGTCTTATTTATCATATTTACCATTATTGAGATTTTTTTTGGTTTCTAAAAATGTTTAAAATGGTAATGTTTCTTTTTATAGATGAGAAAATGGAAAACAAAAATATGAGTTTTGTCAAGTTTCAATGACATTTGATGCTGTTAAATGACAATGTGACAGTTAAAATGTGATACATAACAGCACATGGACGAAAATATCAGATATGAAGACTTGCCTTTAAACATTTTGAAACTTTTTTTATGAATTTCTCTATATGTAGAACAGTACAAAATTAACAATTGTGTGAGACATTCATGTATTACTGCTACGTTTTATACGGAAACATTGTACTATAGGTTACTGAACGTGTATAGATAAATATTAGTTGGGACTCGTTTTGGAGGAGGAATACGAGCTTGCTCGGAGGAGTACGAGTTTGCGAGTTTTCTTCCACAAAAACAACGAGTCCAAACTAATGGTTCAGTAACCATTTTATTGTATACTTTCGTATTGTTTAGGCCAGCTAAACTCATTAAATGCTATTTTTTTCTACAAATGTTCATATATTAAACTAATAATTTGGTTACACATACCTAATAGTGTCATATTAACGTAACGCCGCGGGAAATAGTATAACGTCATTTCGCACTTTAACGTTGCGTTGACATCACGTCCGGCATAGAAGTAACTTTCAGAACTGTTATTTGTGCCAGAATTACTCCAATCAATGAGATGTAGTGTCTTATTGTATTTTATTCTTAATGAAGAGCAATTGGGTCAAAATATAATTTGTAATCAAATTAATATTTTTATTTATATTGCATGTTCTTTGATAAGATGGCGAAAGTAGTTCCTACTTCCGTTGTACGTGCTAAAGTTATCGTACAATATCAATGCGTGCAATACGATAAAATACTGCACACTCGTCTTCTATAGAAAACTATAGAGACAATATGAAAGTATACAATAAATGTTTATGTTTGTGTCTGAGATATCCGATATGTATGCTTTCTGGCGACATGATTCGTCCATTAAATCAATTAATATTACTTGGATTATCAGGTTGATTCGGTACCATTTTGAATATTTGTTAACCGAAGCATCGGAGATTTTGTTTTCAAAATTAAAAACAGAAAACGAGCATGGGACGTATCAGCTGACACGAAATGGTGCCGTTTTGGACACAGATTGGTAGCTTACATAATGTGAGATTACACCTGGATTTATTGATATTTCGTCAACACGATTTTACACTCTAATGAACACATTCAATAGACATATTTTCATATAATTAAGACAGAAAAATAAAACGTGTTACAACTTCTCGAAAAGCCAAAATTCATAATTGGATCAGTAGTTTGTATGTCCGCCATTTGTCATCAAGACCAATTGAGTATGTATGGGATTTGTTTAAATAAACAAGACAACTTTCTCAATCTCATAGTTTGATGCATTTGTATTAGAACGTAAACCAGGTCTGGAACTACTTCGGAAGATACTTACTAAGATACAGTCCTTCAATGATGTCAAATCGCACGAAATGATGAACATACATGAAACTGATGTAATTGTATATTTTGACCTAGCGTGTGCTGCATTTCAAACAGTTGTTGCATGTTTATTGCTTTATTATTTTAAGGTAGTTCGCGGCATTCCCATCGGATGTTTTAACATCTGGCGTAAACAATAAAAATCTGTACATTTATACTATGACGTATCAGCTTTCGTTTTAGCTTTGTTTTATTTAATATAGTCCCACAGCATCTTGTTAACAGCGCCCTCTAGTGGTACGTGTTTTTCGGACGATTTTTTAATAACAGTTTTATATTACTTTTTTGCTGTGATTGTAACTTTAATACAGTTAAAACGCAATTTATATTTCCTTTACATCTAATCATTACGCCGGGTTGATTAAAATAAAATGCAGGTTTAAAAACAACACATTTTGAATGTACACGCTTGATTGCGCAACAATGCTCAGGTACAACTTCTTGAATTTAATATACAATAATTATAGTCATTTCACCCCAATATGACTGAATAAAAAGAGGCAGTGTTCACGCTAGTTTTTTTAATAAATTCGATTTCAAATAAAAATTGAAACACGACGTTTGCCTCCTATTAAGGACGACGTCGTATTTAACGTTAGTTTTATAGGGGTCGAAGCCGAAATCCCCCGAAGGGCAAGTTCGTTTAAGAACACGTTACGGTTTCATTCGAGTGACGTCTAGAACTCGTGAGAAGTAGTGCATTTAAAAAAACGACGACCTTTAACCCATACGTTGCCACGTGACTATTATTCCAAATAAAATGAAGCTAAAAAAATATTGTCTAAAAAAATTACTATTAAGATAATCAAACTTGTTTGATAAATAAAATGTATAGCTTTACTTGATGATTAAAATACCAAACCAAACGACAAAGTCATTGCTCTGCAGAAAATATGTTTCGCAAAGTTATGGTCAAAGTAATTGCGGGTAAAATGAAAAGTATTCCAATTGCTGTTTTATATATTTTGTGCGTTTTCAACAGTTCGCAAAGGTTATCAAAGGTAAATATATGTGTATAGATAATTGTTGCGTAGTATCGTATCATTTTTGTTCTGGAAATGGCTAGCAAAATAACCATGTCCATCTTGCGAGAGCAGAAATAAATGAACAATTGTTTGATGTTTACAATTTGATGGTGCTGTAACGTATTTTCGATCATGACCTGAATTCGATCACATCCGAGAATTGTGAAAGTGACATCGGTCATCCATCCAAGTACTTACCTTGTACATCATTGCTTAACTTCCAATACAGTCAGTGCACATCAACCATGTCGCTATAAAAGTAACTTTAACAGAAAGACTTATAAGTGACCTATATGTACACTCACTACACTCTTCCACTCTATACCTTTAGGGCTTATATCCAACATCACAGCCTGTGGCTTTCCGTAGTTTATGGCCATATTCAACCCCATTCCAAAGAAAGAGAGATGCGTGCAAGCACATGTTCAAATGTTAATCCTCGTCGCCATTAAAGTAACATCGGTCACTTATCCAAGTACTAACACTGTACATCGTTGCTTAACTTCCAATACAGTCAGTGCACTTTAACCACATCGCTGTAAAAGCTTACTTAACACCAAGATTGTTGCAAGTGATCTATATGTACACTCAATACACGCTTTACATTTAGAGCTTACACCCAACAGCACAGCCTGTGGCTTTCCGCAGTTCATAGCCATATCCCACCCAATTCGAAAGAAAGAAAGATACGTGCAGTTACAGGTTCGAAAGTTTATCCTCATCGCCATTAAGGTAGCACCGTCACCCATCCAAGTACTACCACTGTACATCGTTGCTTAACTTCCAATACGGTCCGAACATCGCTTTAAAAGCTTGCTTAACAGCAAAACTGTTGTAAGTGACCAATGTATTCAAATCCTGCACAATTGGCAATATTTACAAATAAGATCCACATGGTTGATTGTTTCATCGACAATGGTGGTGATATTTATGATATTGATAACTGTTTTGCCTAAAATTGTTATAATTAAGTCAAAATAAACTAATGCTGAATATTTTATTACTCATTAATAGTTTTCAATAACATAATTATAGCCCTAGTTTGTTCAACAGACCATAACTGGTTCTCACCTTTTCACAGTAGACTGGTTAAAGTTTTGTTTTTATAAATATGTTTTACTTAGAAACACTGGTTAAATTTTTGTGTGCAACTACCATCAAGTTCATATCTCAAAAATCACTTAATGTATTTGATCGAAACTTCACACCATGCTTCCTACAATATTTTTAGTTATTAAACCTACTACATTAACAAAGTTAGATAACTCTTGCATGAATATAATGCAAATTCTTGTGTCATATTTTTGCAAATCATGACTGTTACTAAATTTATCAAATCAAAAAACTATTGTAAATAACCACTCTTTAATAACAATATATATTGTTATGTCATTTCTTTGTTACCACTGGATTAAAACAATAATTTTGAGCTTTACAGATACATGTGGCCATTTTTGTCATTGTATTTTTATTCTCTCACATGTGTGTATTGACGGTCAAAGCGGACACGGCGAGACATATCATTTCGCGGAATTCTTGTTCTTTAAAATACTGAGTCGAGGCACAGCAATCAAACATTCTGGCAAAATATGGCAAAATAGCTTGGTCAATCTTGATTATAACAAACAATCGTATTGATATACATGGTGCGGCATCATAATATAGTAGTTGATATAATAGTAATAAATATTTAATTAATGAGAACAGTGATCTAAATACATTCTTTTTTTTAATCGGGTTTTACGCCATTTTCAACACATTTCAGGTTATATATGGCTTATCCAGTTTTGCTGGTGAAGGAAAACCTCAGACTGAGTACAACTACTGTCCTTCCGCAAGTAACTAGAAACTTTCTAACATACAGTTTTTGGAGCGGGATTCGAACCTACAACCTTAGCGGTGAGAAGAAAGTGATCTGGAAAAGGCGCCTTAGACCACTCGGCCACAGAGAAACCAGTCTACCATTATGCCCTCAACTTTATTCTCCGTCGGTCTATTTAGGTCAATAAACGTTTTGTCCATCATCATGCGTCCGTAAACAATTGACTTTTTTGACTTCTTCTCTAAAACCGTAACCGTAATTGTAATGATATATTGTATGCAGCTTTGGTACTCGCGCATTTGGGCCGGACCGACGAGGCTTGGGGGCCTTCACGGCACACACAAATACACCCCTTGTCAAACTCCTGGGTTCTTTGGCTCACTTCCAGGCGCTAGTAGGGTATCTGGGTTACATTTAGAGGGCAAGCATTTGAGTGTGTGTCAAATAAAACGCCTGTACGAGTTGTTTAATTTTTGTGTCTTTTACAAGGCTAGCCTGTTTCTCACGCGTTTGGGGCGAACCGGCGAGGCTAGGGGGCCTTTACGGCACACACAAATACACTCCCTTGGTAAACACCTGGGTTCTTTCGCGTACTCCCAGGCGCTAGTAGGGTGTCTAGGCTACATTTAGAAGGCAAGCTTTTAACTGTGTGTCAAGTAGGATGCCTGCACGACTTGTTTGACTTTTTGGTATTAGGCAGGGCGATCGATCGTAAACAGGCGACGCCTGGGCCAGCCTTTCCGGTCTTTACGGCGCACACAAATACATCCCCTTGCCAAACACTTGGATTCTATGGCGCACTCTCAGTCGAAAGTAGTCGTTCTGGGCTACATTTAGAGAGCAAGCTTTTGAGTGTGTGTCAAACAGAACGGCTGTTTGAGTTGTTTGACTTTTGTGTCTTTTGCAAGGCTAGCCTGTTTCTCGCGCATTTGGGCCGGACCGGCGACGCTTGGGGGCCTTCACGGCACACACAAATACACCCCCTTGTCAAACTCTTGGGTTCTTTGGCGCATTCCCAGGCGCTAGTATGGTGTCTGGGCTACATTTAGAGGGCAAGCATTTGAGTGTGTGTCAAATAGAACGCCTGTACGGGTTATTTAACTTTTGTGTATTTTGCAAGGCTAGCCTGTTTCTCACGCGTTTGGGGCGAACCTGCGAGGCTAGGGGGCCTTCACGGCACACACATAAACACTCCCTTGGCAAATACCTGGGTTCTTTGGCGCACTCCCAGGCGCTAGTAAGGTGTCTGGGCTACATTTAGAGGGCAAGCATTTGAGTGTGTGTCAAATAGAACGCCTGTACGGGTTGTTTAACTTTTGTGTATTTTGCAAGGCTAGCCTGTTTCTCACGCGTTTGGGGCGAACCTGCGAGGCTAGGGGGCCTTCACGGCACACACATAAACACTCCCTTGGCAAATACCTGGGTTCTTTGGCGCACTCCCAGGCGCTAGTAAGGTGTCTGGGCTACATTTAGAGGGCAAGCTTTTAACTGTGTGTCTAGTAGGTCGCCTGCACGACTTGTTTGACTTTTTGGTATTAGGCAGGGCGATCGATCGTAAACAGTCGACGCCTGGGCCAGGCTTCCCGGTCTTTACGGCGCACACAAATACAGCCCCTTGCCCAACACTTGGGTTCTATGGCCACTCCCAGTCGAAATAAGTCGTTCTGGGCTACATTTAGAGGGCCAGCTTTTGAGTGTGTGTCAAACAGAACGCCTGTACGAGTTGTTTAACATTTGTGTCTTTTGCAAGGCTAGCCTGTTTCTCGCGCATTTGGGCCGGACCGGTGACGCTTGGGGGCCTTCACGGCACACACAAATACACCCCCTTGTCAAACTCCTGGGTTCTTTGGCTCACTTCCAGGCGCTAGTATGGTGTCTGGGCTACATTTAGAGGGCAAGCATTTGAGTGTGTGTCAAATAGAACGCCTGTACGAGTTGTTTAAGGTAGTTTGCGGCGTTCCTGGCCGATTTTTGACATCTCTCCAAAATTTTCGATAACCTGTACACGTGTACTATAGAGTCTCAGCTTTTGTTTAAGCTTCTTTTTTTAAAAAATTGTACCACAGTTTCTCGTTAACAGCGCCCCCTAGCAGTACGTATTTTTATGACGATTTTCGCCGTTTTTCCCCTGATAAAATAGTCAACATTAACGCAAAAATGTTTTTAAAAACATTTTTACATTACCTATTTTATTACACGTGGGACGAATATAACTTTTACACAGATAAAATACAAATTATTTTACTTTCACGTCTAATCATTACGGCGGGGTTGGTTTAAACGCGGGTTTAAAAACAACACATTTTGAACGTTCACGCCCGATTGCGCAAAAACGCGCTGGTACAAGTTCTTGAAATTTGCATATATTGAACTTTATTCCTATTACTACAATATGATAGAAAAAAAGAGGGGGTGTTCACGGTAGATTTTTAAAAAATTCCAATTAACATTAAAATGAGATACTTAAAAAATACGCGACGTAAGAATGTGGTTTTTGACAACGTTACTCGAACGTCGCTTGATATTGATGTTATGTGCACATTACATACTCGTTATAAAACATTGTATACATTGTTAAGGATTGCTTTAATAATATACCTTATATACCTTAAGCAATTTTCAAAAATAACGCTATTGTTTAAAGGGATTATATTGGCATATTACCGTCAATTCCCTGTCCTAAATACACACGCCCAGCATGAAGATACACTTATAACTTAGAGATATACGCGTCTAAAGTGTCTAATTGCATAATCTCTTTATTACAAACATCGAGTTTCTGAAGCCACGTTTTTGTTTTTGTTTACCTTTGCCACTTTCGGGTTTCCGATCAATCATCGGATAGGATAACATCGTGAAGACTTGTTCCCGATCTCGTTTTCGAGGCTTTGTTCGGGAAGTTTACGGAGTTCAATGTAAATATTGCGCAATACTTTATTGCGGGACGTATTAAAGTTTTGGCCAATTTCAGTTACTGTTAGTTTGATAACTTTTAAGTAAATAAAGGTTATACGTCAATACAATAAGCATTATTTTGTGCACACTGCATACAGGAAAAATCTGGATTAACAGCGCGTTTGTGTTACTTGCCAATATAATCCCTTTAATATTTGAAGCCGAAACAATAGTCTGATACACATAAATATTTATGAAACTGTACAAAATAACTATGCAGTTCACCGTTACTGATAGGAGTATATACATAATGACTAACATTTATTAACTTTGGATCTAGAAACATAGTTTATTTTATATTATATATTTTAATAAATTAAATAATAAACATATTAAAATATATCATGGTCAGATGAAGACAGTTTGGACGAAATAATTATGTTTAATATCTTAAATAGTTCAAACGCACACGCATGCAAGCATACTTTGCGTATACGATTTATATGCACGATGCATGTATATAGCGTAATATGTGTTTATTTGTGATAAACGTGATTAAATTAACATCTTTAATCATCATTCAACTCTAAAAATAGCGTCCCGGCATATTTCACCGGTTTAAGCAGCCTATCTCTAAGAAGTTTTGAAATGCCATCTATTCCAGATCAACGTATGTGCGGTAAAAACATTTTTCATTGAATGACCTTTGAAGGTTAAGGTTGATCACATCTGTTTTTACGACTTTCAATTTTTTGTTAATACTAGGCACTAACAATAACAAATCTGCCAAAGCGTTTACGTCTGCTGTGGCGTTATGCTCATCATACTGTTTCTTTAATAATGCAGATACTAAGGTTGACTGGCGATAATTAGTCTGACCAGGGATTTCCTTTTTAAGTAATTTTAGTGAATCAGCAAAACCAACTAAATGACTATAATTGACACTTTGCTCATTACAACAGTTTACAAAGATTCTTGAATCAAATGAAGGTCCATCAAATGTCTGTAGCCACTCTACAAAAAGTTCCAGACCGTGTTTTTCATTTACTGCCTGTACGGGTGAAAGATGATGGTACACCGTGGAGCTGTGGAATTCAATGCCAGTAAGGGTTGATACTCTTCCAGGGATATATCCTCCCGCTGGTCGAATGTATATGGAAAACGTATCCTCATCTGTTAGATGCTTAGCTGCTAGCTGTATAATGTGTGCATCATTACCTTAAATGTATATATTATAGTTTTATATATTTGCGTAATAATACATTATTTATCATTTCATATACAGTCAAACCTGTCTTAAGCAGTCAGTCAAGGGACGAGCAAAAGTAGCTTTTTAAGACTGGTTGTTGCTTAATATAGGTTATTTGTTCTTTAAGTATAGAGATTGGAAATAAAAAATATGGCTGCTTAATACAAGTGACTGCTTAATAGAGGTGACCGCTTACACTGGTTTTGCTATACTGATAATCCAGGATTTTCAAGAATTGGTGAAGTGGTTGGTCCTCAATTATGTGCCAAAGTTAAATAAAAAGCCGTAAAATTAGCATCATTTGTGTCCAATGTGTCTGCTTGACGGGTGTAACATAGAAAGAGAATACGTTTGTATCTTAAATATCATATTGATTTATGTGATTTAAAGACGTTTCTTCGAGTAAGTTCTAGCGCGGAGATTTTTTTTAAATTTTGCACACAAGTACTTTGAAGTAAGACAAGTTTAAAACACTAAAAAAAATATAGGTTCCAATGCTTGTTTTTTTGCTATGACTATTTTTAAACTACACCGTTTTACATTTTTTAAAGAAAAAACAGCAAATTGGTGTAAGTTATAAATCTTGTTTAATTTACTAACAAAGTGATATATTTCAACAAAATATTGTTGTCACTCATGTAACAAAAGATAAAGTATCTAAAACAGAAAAAGTCATGATGCTCTTTTGAGTTTCACATTTCATACAGTAATTTTCATAAATTTCAACGATTATAGAATTGACCGTTAACGATGTATTTTTACACTCATTTAAAAATAAAAAATGTTCTAACGCGGAGAATTGTTTCATTCTTTCTACAAAGAGGCACAATAACAAACAATATCAGAAAATAAAATAAAAAATAGATGTCACCATGCTTGTTACTAAGTTACAGAGCTAAATGTTACCTCCCTTTTCATAAAATGGCCGTAAACGATGCATTTTGACACTAATTCAATAATAAAAAAAAGTTCTAATGCAGAGAATTGTTTCATTCTTTCTACAAAGAGGCACTTTAACAAACTATATCAGAAAATAAAATAAAAAACATATATTACCTTACTTGTTACTAAGTTACGTTGCTAAATGTTACCTCCCTTTTTCATAAAATGGCCGCAAACGATGCATTTTTACACTAATTCAATAATAAAAAAAGTTGTAACGCGGAGAATTGTTTCATTCTTTCTATAAAGAGGCACTAAACCAAACTATATCAGAAAATAAAACAAAAAATAGATGTCCCCATGCTTGTTACTAAGTTACAGAGCTAAATGTTACCTCCCTTTTCATAAAATGGCCGTAAATGATGCATTTTGACACTAATTAAATATTAAAAAATTTTCTAATGCGGAGAATTGTTTCATTCTTTCTACAAAGAGGCATTATAACAAACTATGTCAGAAAAAAAAAAAAAAATACAGGTCACCATGCTTGTTACAAAGTTACAGTGCTAAATGTTACCTCCCCTTTTCATAAAATGGCTGCAATCGATGCATTTTCACACCAATTCAATAAAAAAAAATGTTCTACGTGGAGAATTGTTTCATTCTTTCTACAAAGAAGCACAACAACAAACAATATCATGAAATAAAATAAAAAATACATGTCACCTTGCTTGTTACCAAGCTACAGTGCTAAATGTTAACTTCCCTTTTCATAAAATGGCCTAAAATTGTCAAAATTGTCAAAATTATCTGTTGTAAATTTTTATAAATGAAGTTTCATTGCAGAAGTAACTTTCATATTTCTAAATGATGCACTAAATAGCAATTATAATATTTTTAATTTATAATGTAATTACTGTTAAATTGCTTTTATACATTTCATATATACTGGATAATTGATGAACATCAATAGTTGTAAAAGTTTGAAATGTTAGAGGCCTAGTGGTAAAACCATGTACTGTCAATCAAGGTTGGATCACCAGTGACCTGCTACTCAACATAATATCTTCAGAGTTTTATCTACGAGTCCATTCAAGTCATTTTTTCTGGTATTTATCTTGGCTATAGTAGTCGCACTGTCATCCATTATTATTACATTAACTTGAAATTTTTATTCCTGTACTGGGCTACTTCCAACTTTAATCTTTGAATTGTCATTAAAACTTTAGAACACTGCCTGGTGAACTGGTAGTGATTGTTCTTAATTTTTCATAATATGTGCATTTCCTAGTCTTCTGGAAAAACATCATATGTTTTTCAAATACTTTTTGTTAACATGGTCCCAGTATCTGATTTACTGTCACAATCCATTCTTCTGGCAACGCATATTGTAATAAATTGGCCTAGTCCTGGTATACTACCTGACTGACTTCATCACTGAAAATTAAAGGAAGCTTATATGAGATAAAGAAATAAATGACAATGTTTGTTTGTATGTAAGCTTAATTTACATCATCACCAGTTTCCCATTTGGGTGATGCACCCAGAAGACTGAACAGTTTAGAATTTTTAGGTTTGTGGGGGATTGTGCAGGAAACAAATATCATAGAAACCTAATCATATGTTTCACTTGATTCCTTTGCTTGGTGTATAGCACCATCATAAAAGTCCTCAGTTTAAAGTCCCATCTGAATGACAGTTAGCACTGTAAGTTAGCCAGCCTCAGGTATCAAACTCTCAACCCTGAGCTAGAAGTATCGTGCTCTACCGACTGAGCTCATCTGTATGGCTAAAAAAACGACAATGTATTTTAATAAAACAGCACAATATATGGGTACAGACAACTCAAGGGCTATAACTGAGCAGCAATTCCTGTTATGATATCTATGTTCAAACCATTGAACAAAATCTTATGGTTATAAACTTGCATACATGTATGTGGACATTTTTTTACTGAATGAAACTGTTATGTTATGTAACAAGCAGTCAAGGGGTTGCAAGCTCAAATCCCCACTTGGCCAGTCTCTGTGATGATTTAAATATATGCAAATTCCAACATTGTGTATCATGTTCATTCATCTTTAATCACTGATTCAAGTGGGAAAGTTGTCAGTTATTTGCACGGATATTGGGTGTGCCAAACAAGTAGTCTCAGGTTTGATCTCCCTCAGATCATCTGTTGTGCTCATGATTATTTTGTTGTAATCCATAGTAGAAATAAGCTGAAACGGTTAAATTACATTAATAATTACCATTGGCCCCTTTTGATGATTGTCACTCTTTCATTTAGTGTTTCTGTACACGTTGTCTATGTCACGATATTGATTGTCTCTTCATAGTTAATGAAACCACTACAGGTATTTAAAGCACCGACATCTCAATCCATCTGTAACCTGAGCCTCTGTTTAGCATTCCTGAAATGTGTTGAATAGTTTCTTATTTTCATAATTCATGTAACAATTTTCTGTTTAACAGGAAACACAGAACATGACGGTGTATAAATTTATTTTTAACATTTACTCAATGTAAGAATACTGCTCGAATCCCCGTCTGGCAACAGTCTCCAGGATGATAGGTAAACAGCATTATGTATCTATATCAATCGTCTCTCACCGCTGATTCAAGTGGGAAAGCTATCAGTTACTTGCGGAGATGGGGTGTGCTCAAATACTGTTTAATTCCAGGAAACAGTGGTTAGGTGATCGTCTGTTAGCCCTCGATGGTATGAAAATGATGTAAATATTCAACCAATGAATCACTTTTTATAGTTGTTCATCTCTAGAAATCATAAAGTAAGTTATCATTTTATGTGATACATTAATATTGATCAGTGAGTTATGATAAAGCATCAACTAACCTTATACTCAATTGCTTTGTGTTGATGTCAAATGATATTGGACTTTTCCTGTTTAATCGATGTGTCTTGTTTGTTTCCACTGTTCTTATACTTCCACATATACAGTTTACGTATAACGTTGACCCATATAAGTGTATTCCATAGTGTCCTTCAATACCAAACGTTTACACGCATCAGGTCAGCTAAATGTCAAAATTCAAGATTTATTCTTCCTTGTCTCCATCCCGGTATGAATAATATTGTTTCAGGTAAATTCATTATGTATTCAGCGCTTTGGAACAAATTCACAAATGATCCATATCCGAAAAAATGAGTTATCCGAAATGTTACCACTACGAGTATTGATTATATTTTCGTAGTTGTTTCTTCGACTTCGTTATGTACAAGCACTTCTGGTGGTTTAGAACGAAAAACAATATACTCTTCTGTGCTTTTCGATCGCTTCCTTGACAAAATTTACATTTCTGACATCTCGAAATGAAAATATTTCGCTTTGTAAATATCCTAATGCGACTCGACTTTTAATTAACCAAACGGCGACATTAGACCCCGAAACTGAAAGTAACAGAAAGGAATTATGCGCGTAGCGATGCGCAGTAACAACCCGCAGAAACGTCTTTAAAGTAAATATAAGGTAATTACAATTAACCTGCTGATCCTAAGGTACCCGAATTATTGCTAAATAGATACTCACCTGACCCAGTTATTTCCAAATCAAAGACTATTATGAGTGGTCCCCGTTGTTGTCTGACAGACGTGTCTGCGATGTGGATGGTGCTGCTGGTATCTCCTCTATCATATCATCGACAGCATTGTTTTCCAAACCAATACCTAAGACAGATGTTAAGCTGATTAAAACCAGTATTACAAGTAAACAACAGAACAAATATTAGAGACATTATCAGAAAAGAAAATATAAGTAGATACAAATTGAGTTGATCGCAGAATTAATAACACAGTTCAAATTAAATCGATTATAAAAGTTATTCAGACTAGGATCGAATCCCCGATCTCTAGGTCACATGGCTGACGTTTTACCACTAGACCACACAAAACAAAAATCTTAATACATGTTTTTTGACCTACCTGTCTCATAAGTCGTTCCTACCAGAACTTCGCGTGTTTTTAGCTTCATACTACGTTCTTCTTTCAGTTGCAATCGGCGTCTCTTCTGTTTCATGGTTCCATCTATCTTTGTGCGAGATTCTCGAAATGCGTCGAGACATTTCAGTCTCTTTAATGTAAACTTCCCCGGTGAAAGATTACGGTTCTCGTTTACCTGTAGATAAAAATATTCATAATGTCAATGTGATTTCTTTCTTTCTTTCTTTTCTTTCTTTCTTTCTTTCTTTCTTTTCCGTCTTCTTCTTCTTCTATTTGTTCTTTTTATTTCTGTTTTCTTCTTCTTCATTTTCGTTTCTTCTTTGGTTTTTCTTTTTCTCTTTCCTTTTTCTTTTTTTCATCTTATTCCCTTATTCTTCCTCCTTCCTATGTTCTTCATGATATTATGAACACTTATTATAATTGATACAAATTATACGATAAAAGAATAGAAAAAAATGCTCACATTGTATATTGTGCGAGTGCACGCACATCTGCTCAAATATATATAGATTTGAAAGTAAGTTGTACATACCTTAACTAGATAAGAATGACCATCATTTTTTTGTGTCACTGCAGCGGCTATTCTAAAGTCTAAGCTTTCTGATCCTGAAAAATGTTGTGCTTTGGGCGCTTTCCTAGCTATCATCTAATTTAGATTTTCATTGGCGTTAGATGATTCCAAGTTACACAGTTTTTCAGATATGCTTTCACTTGTGTACTTGGCGAAAAGTGACTCGATATCTGCTTTTAAACTATATCCAACCAAATCTTTACCGTGTGGTAAAGATTTATGTCTGTAATTATCTAATTTGAAGTTGCACCAGTCATTGTTGCAACTGTCATGGCAACCAAATGCATGCTTTACTATGGCTGATAGATTTGATTTGATGCCTTCTTTGTTCCCTTTATTTTGACTTATTGCATAGGAAAAACATTTAGTAAAGTATTTTACTGTTTTCTGTGACATTTCATTATGTGATTGTTTGATTTTATAAAGTTCATTCGTCATATTTTTTATAACATGGTTCTTATCGCTCGCCTTTTCAAGGTCATTACTGAGTGATCTTTTCGCTCTGACATACGTTATAGTGTCATCATCCATTGTGAGACGCTTGATGTTGAGCCCCTTTTCCTTTAATTTGAGCAAGCTCTTGATTGTTAGAAATGGTTCCATTGCCTTTTAGGATCCGCTCCAGTTTTTGCGGCAATTATGAACTTTGGGCGTTCTACGTTGTTTTTCACCAGTTTTACATAATCTACATGTTTTTTGGCCACGCTATAACTTAAGCATTTCTTTTTCAATTTTCCTACCAAGGTTACATGTCCTGAAAAAAAGTACACCCTCATTAAAATATAAATATATAATGGAAACCCATAACTTGAATCTAACAGTAACAAACATGGCCGTAGTGTAGTGGATAGGGTGATGGAGGTTGCAGGTTTAATTCCCGGCACGACCCGGTGCCTATAAATCACTCAGTACTAATTATATATCAAGGGAACGTACTCAAGAGCGGTTAACATGAGCTTTGAGTTTTCTTCAATAGAGCTAAAATAAATTAGATTAAAACCAAATAATTATATACTTAAAACATGGTTAGATCAATGGCGTAATTATAAGCATAGTTAATTTCAATCACCGGAACTGTATGTCGTATGACTAATCGCAACTTCTGGGCATAATAAAACACCGAATGGTCTGATGATCTGTTGCTAGCGCTGGTAACGCCCGAATCTGTATAAAGATTAGTATATTGTTTATAGTTCTCTCTACCGTGGTATTCGTTTGCTATATTGTTTAATAAAGTAAATAAACCATACCTGATAAGCTGTTGTTGTTATGACCCGTCCCTCTTCGCTGCCATGCGCCGTAAGTTGAAACTTCAGGCTTTACAAGATTTTCACTAAAATATGAGTGGCGATATGTTTTAATATGTCATCGTTTTGAACAAATTATTTTAACTTATATACTTTACACAGTAGTTTTATTTTTCAATGAATATTTATACAATTTTCATAGTTAAACGTAACAAATGTATGTCTTTTATTTGAGGGGTTGGTTATATTATTCGTCTTTGTGTTAAATAATTTTTTTTATTTTTTTATCGCTCTTATATTTCCCATTTAATCGTATGCGCATTTTGATGCTGAGCTCGATTCAAGCGTTTAACTTACTTTTTGGAGTCATATCCGTAAAATGCACGTTCTGGCATTCATATTAGAGTTTAAGAAATGAAAACGATGCATACATCGAAAGCAAAGTTAGATATCAAAGTTATCAACATGTTTTAATATTGGAATCTGTTCAATTCAGGACAACTATTAAACGACCATTATATACTGATGTGCGACTGCAAGTAATTTTTTAAATTGGCATCATGTTTTATAGGCATACATTTTACATATAAACAAGCCGCGATCGGTGTTGATTTGAAAAATTGATAAATTGTCAATCTAATTCAAAATGAAGAAATAATAGAAATACGGCGTCGTCAAAAATTACATTCTTACGTCGCGCGTTTTTAAGTATCTCATTTTACTTTCAATTGGAATTTATGAAAAATCTAGCGTGAACACCCCCTCTTTTTTTCTTTCATATTATAGTAATATGAATAAAGTTCAATATATGCAAGCTTCAAGAACTTGTACCAGCGCGTTTTTGCGCAATCGGGCGTGAACGTTCAAAATGTGTTGTTTTTAAACCCGCGTTTAAACCAACCACGTCGTAATGATTAGACGTGAAAGTAAAATAATTTGTATTTTATCTGTGTAAAAGTTATATTCTGCCCACAGATAATAAAATTAGTAATGTAAAAATGTCATAAAAAACAATTTTGCGTTAATGTTGACTATTTTATTAGGAAAAAAACGGCAAAAATCGTCATAAAAATACGTACTGCTAGGGGGCGCTGTTAACGAGAAACTGTGGTACAAATTTAAAAAAAAAAGAAGCTAAAACAAAAGCTGAGACTTTATAGTACACGTGTACATGTTATTGATAATTTTGGAGAAATGTCAAAAATCGGCCAGGAACGCCGCGAACTACCTTAAGTTTTGTGTCTTTTGCAAGGCTAGCCTTGGGGGGCCTTACGGCACACACAGATACACAGCCTTGTCAAACTACTGGTTTTTTTGGCGCACTCCCAGGCGCTAGTAGGGTGTCTGGGCTACATTTAGAGGGCAAGCTTTTGAGTGTGTGTCAAATAGAACACCTGTACGAGTTGTTTAACTTTTTTGTATTTTGCAAGGCTAGCCTGTTTCTCGCGCGTTTGGGGCAAACCGGCGAAGCTTGGCGGCCTTCACGGCACACACAAATACACTCCCTTGGCAAACACCTGGGTTCTTTGGCACACTCTCAGGCGCTAGTAAGGTGTCTGGGATACATTTAGAGGGCAAGCTTTTGAGTGTGTGTCATATAGAACGCCTGTACGAGTTGTTTAACTTTTGTGTCTTTTACAAGGCAAGCTTGTTTCTCACGCATTTGGGGCGAACCGGCGAGTCTAGGGGGCCTTCATTGCACACACAAATACACTCCCTTGGCAAACACCTGGATTCTTTGGCGCACACCCAGGCGCTAGTAGGGTGTCTGGGCTACATTTAGAGGGCAAGCTGTTAACTGTGTGTCTAGTAGGACGCCTGCACGACTTGTTTGACTTTTTGGTATTAGGCAGGGCGATCGATCGGAAACAGGCGACGCCTGGGCCAGCCTTCCCGGTCTTTACGGAGCACACAAATACAGCCCCTTGCCAAACACTTTAGTTCTATGGCGCACTCCCAGTCGAAAGAAGTCGTTCTGGGCTACATTTAGAGAGCCAGCATTTGAGTGTGTGTCAATCAGAACGCCTGTACGAAATGATTGACTTTAGTGGCTTTTGCAAGGCTAGCCTGTTTCTTGCGCATTTGAGCCGGACCGGCGACGCTTGGGGGCCTTCACGGCACACACAGATACACCCCTTTGTCAATCTCCTGGGTTCTTTGGCGAACTCCCAAGAGCTAGTAGGGTGTCTGGGCTACATTTAGAGAGCCAGCATTTGAGTGTGTGTCAAACAGAACGCCAGTACGAGTTGATTGACTTTGTTTTTTTTTGCAAGGCTAGCCTGTTTCTCGCGCATTTGGTCCGTACCGGCGACGCTTGGGGGCCTTCACGGCACACACAAATACACACCCATGTCAAACTCTTGGATTCTTTGGCTTACCTCCAGGCGCTAGTAGGGTGTCTGGGCTACATTTAGAGGGCAAGCATTTGAGTATGTGTCAAATAGAACGCCTGTACGAGTTGTTTAAATTTTGTGTCTTTTGCAAGGCTAGCCTGTTTCGTGCACATTTGAGCCGGACCGGCGACGCTTGGGGGCCTTCACGGCATACACAGATACACCCCCTTGTCAAACTCATCGTTTTCTTAGCGCACTCCCAGGCGCTAGTAGGGTGTCTTGGATACATTTAGAGGGCAAACTTTTGAGTGTGTGTCAAATAGAACGCCTGTACGAGTTGTTTAACTTTTGTGTCTTTTGCAAGGCTAGCCTGTTTCTCGCGAGTTTGGGGCGAACCGCCGAGGCTTCCGGGCCTTTACGGCACATACAAATACACTCCCTTGGCAAACACCTGGTTTCTTTGGCGTACACCCAGTCGCTAGTAGGGTGTCTGGGCTACATTTAAAGCGCAAGCTTTTGAGTGTGTGTCAAACAGAACGCATGTACGAGTTGTTTAACTTTTGTGTCTTTTGCAAGGCTAGCCTGTTTCTTGCGCGTTTGGGGCGAACCGGCGAGGCTTGGGGGCCTTCACGGCACACAAAAATACTCTCCCTTAGCAAACACCTGGGTTATTTGGCGCACACCCAGGCGCTAGTAGTGTGTCTGGGCTACATTTAGAGGGCAAGCTGTTAACTGTGTGTCTAGTAGGACGCCTGCACGACTTGTTTGACTTTTTGGTATTAGGCAGGGCGATCGATCGGAAACAGGCGACGCCTGGGCCAGCCTTCCCGGTCTTTACGGAGCACACAAATACAGCCCCTTGCCAAACACTTTAGTTCTATGGCGCACTCCCAGTCGAAAGAAGTCGTTCTGGGCTACATTTAGAGAGCCAGCATTTGAGTGTGTGTCAATCAGAACGCCTGTACGAAATGATTGACTTTAGTGGCTTTTGCAAGGCTAGCCTGTTTCTTGCGCATTTGAGCCGGACCGGCGACGCTTGGGGGCCTTCACGGCACACACAGATACACCCCTTTGTCAATCTCCTGGGTTCTTTGGCGAACTCCCAAGAGCTAGTAGGGTGTCTGGGCTACATTTAGAGAGCCAGCATTTGAGTGTGTGTCAAACAGAACGCCAGTACGAGTTGATTGACTTTGTTTTTTTTTGCAAGGCTAGCCTGTTTCTCGCGCATTTCGTCCGTACCGGCGACGCTTGGGGGCCTTCACGGCACACACAAATACACACCCATGTCAAACTCTTGGATTCTTTGGCTTACCTCCAGGCGCTAGTAGGGTGTCTGGGCTACATTTAGAGGGCAAGCATTTGAGTATGTGTCAAATAGAACGCCTGTACGAGTTGTTTAAATTTTGTGTCTTTTGCAAGGCTAGCCTGTTTCGTGCACATTTGAGCCGGACCGGCGACGCTTGGGGGCCTTCACGGCATACACAGATACACCCCCTTGTCAAACTCATCGTTTTCTTAGCGCACTCCCAGGCGCTAGTAGGGTGTCTTGGATACATTTAGAGGGCAAACTTTTGAGTGTGTGTCAAATAGAACGCCTGTACGAGTTGTTTAACTTTTGTGTCTTTTGCAAGGCTAGCCTGTTTCTCGCGAGTTTGGGGCGAACCGCCGAGGCTTCCGGGCCTTTACGGCACATACAAATACACTCCCTTGGCAAACACCTGGTTTCTTTGGTGTACACCCGGTCGCTAGTAGGGTGTCTGGGCTACATTTAAAGCGCAAGCTTTTGAGTGTGTGTCAAACAGAACGCATGTACGAGTTGTTTAACTTTTGTGTCTTTTGCAAGGCTAGCCTGTTTCTTGCGCGTTTGGGGCGAACCGGCGAGGCTTGGGGGCCTTCACGGCACACAAAAATACTCTCCCTTAGCAAACACCTGGGTTATTTGGCGCAGACTCAGGCGCTAGTAGGGTGTCTGGGTTACATTTAGAGGACAAGCTGTTGAGTGTGTGTCAAATAGAACGCCTGTACGAGTTGTTTAACTTTTGTGTCTTTTAAAAGGCTAGCCTGTTTCTCGCGCGTTTGGGGCAAACCGGCGAGGCTTGGCGGCCTTCACGGCACACACAAATACACTCCCTTGGCAAACACCTGGGTTCTTTGGCACACTCTCAGGCGCTAGTAAGGTGTCTGGGATACATTTAGAGGGCAAGCTTTTGAGTGTGTGTCATATAGAACGCCTGTACGAGTTGTTTAACTTTTGTGTCTTTTACAAGGCAAGCTTGTTTCTCACGCATTTGGGGCGAACCGGCGAGTCTAGGGGGCCTTCATTGCACACACAAATACACTCCCTTGGCAAACACCTGGATTCTTTGGCGCACACCAGGCGCTAGTAGGGTGTCTGGGCTACATTTAGAGGGCAAGCTGTTAACTGTGTGTCTAGTAGGACGCCTGCACGACTTGTTTGACTTTTTGGTATTAGGCAGGGCGATCGATCGGAAACAGGCGACGCCTGGGCCAGCCTTCCCGGTCTTTACGGAGCACACAAATACAGCCCCTTGCCAAACACTTTAGTTCTATGGCGGACTCCCAGTCGAAAGAAGTCGTTCTGGGCTACATTTAGAGAGCCAGCATTTGAGTGTGTGTCAATCAGAACGCCTGTACGAGTTGATTGACTTTAGTGGCTTTTGCAAGGCTAGCCTGTTTCTTGCGCATTTGAGCCGGACCGGCGACGCTTGGGGGCCTTCACGGCACACACAGATACACCCCTTTGTCAATCTCCTGGGTTCTTTGGCGAACTCCCAAGAGCTAGTAGGGTGTCTGGGCTACATTTAGAGAGCCAGCATTTGAGTGTGTGTCAAACAGAACGCCAGTACGAGTTGATTGACTTTTTTTTTTTTTTGCAAGGCTAGCCTGTTTCTCGCGCATTTCGTCCGTACCGGCGACGCTTGGGGGCCTTCACGGCACACACAAATACACACCCATGTCAAACTCTTGGATTCTTTGGCTTACCTCCAGGCGCTAGTAGGGTGTCTGGGCTACATTTAGAGGGCAAGCATTTGAGTATGTGTCAAATAGAACGCCTGTACGAGTTGTTTAAATTTTGTGTCTTTTGCAAGGCTAGCCTGTTTCGTGCACATTTGAGCCGGACCGGCGACGCTTGGGGGCCTTCACGGCATACACAGATACACCCCCTTGTCAAACTCATCGTTTTCTTAGCGCACTCCCAGGCGCTAGTAGGGTGTCTTGGATACATTTAGAGGGCAAGCTTTTGAGTGTGTGTCAAATAGAACGCCTGTACGAGTTGTTTAACTTTTGTGTCTTTTGCAAGGCTAGCCTGTTTCTCGCGAGTTTGGGGCGAACCGGCGAGGCTTCCGGGCCTTTACGGCACATACAAATACACTCCCTTGGCAAACACCTGGTTTCTTTGGCGCACACCCAGTCGCTAGTACGGTGTCTGGGCTACATTTAAAGCGCAAGCTTTTGAGTGTGTGTCAAACAGAACGCATGTACGAGTTGTTTAACTTTTGTGTCTTTTGCAAGGCTAGCCTGTTTCTTGCGCGTTTGGGGCGAACCGGCGAGGCTTGGGGGCCTTCACGGCACACAAAAATACTCTCCCTTAGCAAACACCTGGGTTCTTTGGCGCAGTCTCAGGCGCAAGTAGGGTGTCT
The DNA here is from genome assembly GCA_029582155.1 of Panopea generosa. NCBI lineage: Eukaryota > Metazoa > Mollusca > Bivalvia > Adapedonta > Hiatellidae > Panopea > Panopea generosa. The sequence continues at coordinate 50,621,387 of CM055899.1, read as the reverse complement.
GGGTTACATTTAGAGGACAAGCTGTTGAGTGTGTGTCAAATAGAACGCCTGTACGAGTTGTTTAACTTTTGTGTCTTTTAAAAGGCTAGCCTGTTTCTCACGCGTTTGGGGCGAACCGGCGAGGCTTGGGGGCCTTCACGGCACATACAAATACACTCCCTTGGCAAACACCTGGATTATTTGACGCACTTTCAGGCACTAGTAGGGTGTCTGGGCTACATTTAAAAGGCAAGCTTTTAACTGTGTGTCTAGTAGGACGCCTGCATGACTTGTTTGACTTTTTGGTATTAGGCAGGGCGATCGATCGGAAACAGGCGACGCCTGGGCCAGCCATTCCGGTCTTTACGGCGCACAAAAATACAGCCATTTACCAACCACTTTGCTTCTATGGTGCACTCCCAGTCGAAAGCTATCGTTCTGGGCTACATTTAGAGAGCCAGCTTTTGAGTGTGTGTCAAATAGAACGCCTGTACGAGTTGTTTAACTTTTGTGTCTTTTGCAAGGCTAGCTTGTTTCTCGCGCGTTTGGGGCGATCTGGCGACGATTTGGGGCCTTCACGGCACACACAAATACACTCCTTTGGCAAACATCTGGGTTCTTTGGCGCACTCTCAGGCGCTAGTAGGGTGTCTGGACTACATTTTGAGGGCAAGCATTTGAGTGTGTGCCAAATAGAACGCCTGTACTAGTTGTTTTACTTTTGTGTCTTTTACAAGGCTAGCCTGTTTCTCACGCGTTTGGGGCGAACTAGCGAGGATATGGGACCTTCACGGCACACACAAATACACTCCCTTGGCAAACACCTGGTTTCTTTGGCGCACTCCCAAGCGCTAGTAGGGTGTCTGGGAGACATTTAGAGGGCAGGCTTTTAACTGTGTGTCTAGTAGGACACCTGCACGACTTGTTTGACTTTTTTGGTATTAGGCAGGGCGATCGATCGGAAACATGCGACGCCTGGGCCAGTCTACTCGGTCTTCACGGCGTACACAAATACAGCCCCTTGCCATACACATGGGTTCTATGGCCATTCCCAGTCGACAGTAGTCGTTCTGGGCTACATTTAGAGAGTCAGCTTTTGAGTGTGTGTCAAACAGAACGCCTGTACGAGTTGTTTGACTTTTGTTTCTTTTGCAAGGCTAGCCTGTTTCTCGCGCATTTGGACCGGACCGGCGACGCTTAGGGGCCTTCACGGCATACACAAATACACCCCCTTGCCAAACTCCTGGGTTCTTTGGCGCACTTCCAGGCGCTAGAAGGGTTTCTGGGCTACATTTAGACGGCCAACATTTATGTGTGTGTCAAATAAAACGCCTGTACGAGTTGTTTAAATTTTGTGTCTTTTGCAAGGCTAGTCTGTTTCTTGCCATTTGAGCCGGACCGGCGACGCTTGGGGGCCTTCACGGCACACACAAAAACACCCCCTTTTCAAACTCCTGGGTTCTTTGGCGCACTTCGAAGCGCTAGTAGGATGTCTGGGCTACATTTAGAGAGCCAGCTTTTGAGTGTTTGTCAAATAGAAAGCCTGTACGAGTTATTTAACTTTTGTGTCTTTTGCAAGGCTAGCCTGTTTCTTGCGCATTTGAGCCGGACCGGCGACACTTGGGGGCCTTCACGGCACACACAAATACACTCACTTGGCAAACACGTGGATTCTCTGACGCACTCCCAGACGCTAGTAGGGTGTCTGGGCTACATTTAGAGGGCAAGCTTTTAACTGTGTTTCGAGTAGGGCGCCTGCACGACTTGTTTGACTTTTTGATAGTAGGCAGGGCGATCGATCGGAAACAGGCGACGCCTGGGCCAGCCTTCTCGGTCTTTACGGCGTACACAAATACAGCCCCTTGCCAAACACTTGGGGTTTTTTTGCACACTCCAAGTCGAAAGTAGTCGTTCTGGGCTACATTTAGAGAGCCAGCTTTTGAGTGTGTGTCAAACAGAACGCCTGTACGAGTTGTTTGACTTTTGTGTCTTTTGCAAGGCTAGCCTGTTTCTTGCGCATTTGGGCCAAAGCGGCGTCCCTTGGGGGCCTTCACGGCTCACACAAATACAACACCTTGTCAAACACCTGGGTTCTTTGGCGAACTCCCAGCCGCTAGTAGGGTGTCTGGGCTACATTTAGAGGGCAAGCATTTGAGTGTGTGTCAAATGCTTGCTTGATAGCCAAACAATGTAGAAGAAGACTGATAGCCAAACTCTGTAGATGTAGACTGAGAGCAAAACAATGTAGATGGAAATTCAGAGCCTAACAATCTAGATGGAGACTGAGAGACAAACAATGTACATGTAGACTGATAGACAAACTATGTAGATGTAGACTGAGAGCCAAACAATGTAGATAAAGATTGAGAGCCAAACAATATAGACGGAAACTGAGAGACAAACAATGTATATAGAGACTGAGATACAACCTCTTTATATGGAGATTGAGATCCAAACAATGCGGATGTTGACGGAGAGACAAACAATGTAGATGGATAATGAGAGCCAAACAACGTATATTGAGACTGAGAGCCATACAATGTAGATGGAGACTGAGTGTCTCACAATGTAGATGGTATCTAAGAGCGAAACAATGTTTATGGAGACTGAGAGTCAAACAATTAGATGCAGACTGAGAATCAAACAATGTACATGGAGATTGAGAGTCAAACAATATCGATATAGACGGAGAGCCTAACGATGTCGATAGACACTGAGAGCCAAACAATATAAACGGAGACTGAGAGACAAAAAATGTACATTGAGACTGAAAACCAAAATTTATAGATGTGGATGTAGACTGAGTTTCAAACAATGTATATGGTGTATAAGAGCGAAACAATGTTAATGGAGACTGAGAGTCAAACAATAAGATGCCGACTGAGAGCCAAACAATGTACATGGAGATTGAGAGTCAAACAATATCGATATAGACGGAGAGCCTAACAATGTAGATAAAGACTGAGAGCCAAACAATATAGACGGAGACTGAGAGACAAACAATGTACATGGAGGCTGAGAACCAAACTTTATAGATGTGGATGTAGACTGAGAGTCAAACAATGTAGATGAAGACTGATAGCCAAATTATGTAGATGTACACTGAGCATGTGGCATTGTTTGTCAAAGTGTAACGCAATGTAGTGTTTACTTAGATATAGTTATTGTCCAAAGAAAATGACAGCATCAATATATTTTTGCGGTTAGCTAGTACAACAAATAGCCTAGCTTTGAAATCCTCACTAAATCTAGTGGAATGTTGTTGTTTAACAATTGCTGCAATTGCCGGTCGTGGATGATTGAGCGCCGTTTACTGTCTCTCTCTCTCTATCTTTCATATGTCTAATAAAGTAACCTCATTTTCTTGTGTTTGACCAAACGCGTTTGGGTCCATATTTACTGTGGAGTTCAAAGTTTGGCAACTGGTTATTCTAACACTTTAGCTGTTATTATACTGGTCTGATTTCAGCATTTCCTGCTAAATTAAGATTAATTAAATTAAGAGACTGCGAGCCAAACAAACAATGTAGATGACGATTGATTGCCAAACAATGTGGATGTAGACTGAGAGCCAAACAGTGTAGATGGAGACTGAGTAATAAACAATAGTGAAATAAATCAGTCAGAGGCCTGTTAAGCAAAATAGTAATACATTGCTAAATTAGGTTGATAACCGATATATTGTTTTGAATTACACGACTTTTGTTATTGTGGCGCCCAAGTCCAGTGGTCTTGTCATTGGATTAGTATTCCAGGGTCCCGGGTTTGATCCTCGGTTATGGCATTGATAAGTATTTCCCACATGTCGCATAAATCGGTGTTATGCACCGCGCATGTGGGGTTAAAGAACCAGGGATGCTTCTAGAGTGTATTCTGAATCTTGCACTAAACTCCAAAAATCTTATATAAAAATAACAGTCACCATAAATAGCAATCACGCAGAATATAATGCGCCCGCTTTGGGTTTGTACACTAACCGCTGGATTTGGAAGTTCTGGGAGCTTTCTAACCTATTGCGCACCCCATTATACTTGTAGTTAAGATCTAACTTACATGACGGTAGGAAGATTGTTACGCCCAAGAAATTAGATCTGTGTAAATCGGTTTGGCATTAGATTTATTTCTGTTGAAAATGCATATAATTGTCAAAATTTCTTTGTACATATGAGAACATTTGACACATTTTCATGAGTTCTGTTAAATTTTAATGGCATTGGGTACTGCTTGATGATTCTTGCATTCCGGACAAGGATTTCCGCGTATTTAGTACTGGGTACGGAATTTTCAACATACACGTCCTCCACGCGCTTATCCTACACTGCTGTGACGTTGGAACAATTTATGACTCGACGTATTAAAACATATGAAGTTGTATTTTTTATTTGACGTATAAGGATAGTCGTTAATTTTAACTTGTTCTTGAGTTTCTAATCAGTAATGTACTGCTCTTGCGCTTTATGGTATTTTAATTCTAGACTATAGATATAAAGCAAGGGTGTATTCAGGGGGGTAACCCCCCCCCCCCCCCCCCTGCCCTAAAATTTGGCAAGTATAGGTTTTTCTTCTACACGTTACTCTGAACTCAAGTTACCATCTAAACGAATTGTGTTAAAACAAATTAAGCACGTATTTAAAGTACCTAAAATATGTATAAACTTACAACTTCTAGCATAATGCTTGAGTATATTCTACTGTCGCCCAGTGTTTGTTTTTTTTTTAAGTTTTACCACCAAAGCGAGCAAAAATGCAAAAAAACTGAATAGCTTTTTTACAAGTAAATCGTCATCTGCACAAAGTCAAACGCGGAAGAAAATGTATGTCTATTTGCATGTCATGACATGTGTAAATGATTTTAAATTGACCAGTCTGCTAAAACATTTATACAATTAAAATATCTACACTGCGTATGCCAAACCTTCAAAAGCACCGAGACAAAAAGAACCAAACTGGTGAAGAAACTGAGGCAAACAAATAATCAATACAACACTGAAAGCTATGTTTTATCTATTTTCATTCAATGTTATATTAAAAAAGATTTAGCCAGTAAAACAATATGCCATCGGCCTGCTCCTAACAAGAGATTGATGTGCTATGATTGTGTGAATAAATGCTCAACGTCTAAGTAGCGCTGTAGCGTAATAGGTAAGGTGTGTGAATGTCAATCCAGAGGTCTAACGTTCGAGCCTGCCTAGCGACATTTTTCTTTTGTAGATAAAAACATTCATAAAAAAGTTCAAGGTATTTCTGTTATTATTTTTATCTTTATTTTAAAGAATAAAGTTATAAATGTATATACATTCAATTCAATTTGAACATTTAATAAAGAGGCTTCATATTTGCCATGCTTAATTCTACTTTTAACAAGGGATCTCTGCAACGGATTGTTTAAAGGAGCAGTCGGCTAGTGATGGCCTATCTCTCGTCGTTAAAGCCGTAGGTTCGAACCTCAATCAGTCAAAAAGCTACATCAGAGAAAGTATACGATTTACTTGCGGAAGGAAAGTGGTTTTAATCAAATCTATCTCAAGGTCTTCGTCAACTAATAAAACTGGATATGCAATACATAATAAGCCATTTGTTGAAAATGATGTTAAGCACAATTGAGGACCTCACTGTAGATTGAACTTAAATCAACCTTGGAGTTTAACGTAAAATAAAGAAACACACAACATTATCATTATTATTAATGTTTACTGACATACACGTATATCAGTAACTTATATCCTGAGTCTGAGTAATCTATTATAAAAAATGTATTTTATTTTAATAGGGTTTATATTTTCAATAAGAAAAAATTCATCAAATATATATTATTTAATTTTTTTTCCGCCTTCGCTTCGGCTTGAACATACGACATTCTGAGTGACAGTGAGTGACAGTTAAAGGCGTATGCCACTGCGCCACTTTGGAGCCTAATAATAATACAACAGTTAACACCTTTTAAAGTTGTTAGATTATGAAAGGGGCGTCATTCTAGTTGACCGGAACTGGAATTAATTCATACGTTTGATATACGTTTTACGCTATGCAAATTGTTGTAACCGAATAAAAGGTTTTGCTGGTGAGTATAAAATACTTCGAAATGTGTACATAGCATCCATTTATATTTGGCGGTTTGCTAGTACAGCAGATAGCCTAGTTTTCAAATCCTCATTCACTTGAGGTTAACCCATCTTTTGGGATGTGGTTGCCATGCAATTGCTACAATCGCCGGTCGTGGATGATTGAGCGTCCCTTTCACTATCTTATCTCTATATTTCTTCTGTCTAACAAAGTAACATCCTTTTCTTGTGTTTGAAGAAACCAGTATGAGTCCATATTTTGGTAACTGGTTATTCTAACAATGGCCTTATTTCAGTATTTTCTGCTAAATTGTCTTTATTTATTTACTGAGAGTCAATGTAGATGCCGACTGAGAGCCAAACAATGTACATAAAGATTGAGAGCGAAACAGTATCGATGTAGACGGAGAGACAAACAATTTAGATAGAGACTGAGAGACAAACAATGTACATGGAGACTGAGAGCCAAACTTTGTAGATGTAGACTGAGAGCAAAACAATGTAGATGGAGATTCATAGCCATACAATATAGACGGAGATTGAGAGCTAAACAATGCAGATTGAGATTGAGATCCAAACAACGTATATTGAGACTGAGAGCCAAACAATATAGATGGATACTGAGTGTCAAACAATGTAGATGGAGTCTGAGAGCCAATAATGTTTATGGAGACTGAGAGTCAAACAATGTAGATGAAGACTGATAATCAAACAATGTAGATGAAGACTGATAGCCAAACTCTGCAGATGTAAACTGAGAGCTAAACACTGTAGATGGAGATTCAGAGCCAAACAATATAGAAGGAGACTGAGAGGCAAACAATGTACATGGAGACTGAGAGCCAAACTATGTAGATGTAGACTGAGAGCCAAACAATGTAGCTAGAGACTGACAGCCAAACAATATAGACGGAAACTGAGAGACAAAAAATGTACATGGAGACTGAGATCCAACATATGTAGATGGAGATTGAGAGCCAATCAATGCAAATGTAGACGGAGAGACAAACAATGTAAATAGAGACTGAGAGCCAAACAGTATATACGGAGACTGAGAAACGAACAATGTACATTGAGACTGAGAGCGAAACAATGTACATGGAGATTTAGAGCCAAACAATATAGACGGAGTTAAACAATGCAGATGTAGACGGAGAGCCAAATAATGTAGATGGAGATTGAGATCCGAACAACGTGTATTGAGACTGAGTGTCAAACAATGTAGATGGAGTCTGAGGGCCAAACAATGTTTATGGAGACTGAGAGTCAAACAATGTTGATGATGACTGTTAGCCAAACAATGTAGATGAAGACTGATAGCCAAACAATGTAGTAGGTGATTCAGAGCCCAACAATATAGACGGAGACTGAGAGACAAACAATGTAGGTGAAGACTGATAGCCAAACTGTGTAGATGTAGACTGAGAGCCAAACAATGTAGATAGAGAGTGAGAGCAAAACAATATAGACGGAAACTGAGAGACAAACAATGTACATAGAGACTGAGATACAACCTCTTTAGATTGAGACTGAGAGCCAAACAATGCGGATGTAGACGGAGAGTCAAACAACGTAGATGGATAACGAGAGCCAAATAACGTATATTGAGACCGAGAGCCATACAATGTAGATGGAGACTGAGTGTCTAACAATGTAGATGGAGTCTGAGAGCGAAACAATGTTTTTCGAGACAGAGAGTCAAACAATTAGATGCCGACTGAGAGCCAAACAATGAACATTGAGATTGAGAGTCAGACAATATCGATATAGACGGAGAGCCTAACGATGTCGATAGAGACTGAGAGCCAAACAATATAAACGGAGACTGAGAGACAAACAATGTACATGGAGACTGAAAACCAAACTTTATAGGTGTGGATGTAGACTGAGTGTCAAACAATGTATATGGTGTATAAGAGCGAAACAATGTTTATGGAGACTGAGAGTAAAGCAATAAGATGCCGAATGAGAGCCAAACAATATCGATATAGACGGAGAGCCTAACAATGTAGATAGAGACTGAGAGCCAAACAATATAGATGGAGACTGAGAGACAAACAATGTACATGGAGACTGAGAACCAAACTTTATAGATGTGGATGTAGACTGAGAGTCAAACAATGTAGATGAAGACTGATAGCCAAATTATGTAGATGTACACTGAGCATGTGGCATTGTTTGTCAAAGTGTAACGCAATATAGTGTTTACTTAGATATAGTTATTGTCCAAAGAAAATGACAGCATCAATATATTTTTGCGGCTAGCTAGTACAACAAATAGGCTAGCTTTGAAATCCTCACTAAATCTAATGGAATGTTGTTGTTTAACAATTGCTGCAATCGCCGGTCGTGGATGATTGAGCGCCGTTTACTGTCTCTTTCTCTCTCTCTCTCTCTCTCTCTCTCTCTCTCTCTCTCTCTCTCTCTCTCTCTCTCTTTCTTATGTCTAATAAAGTAACCTCATTTTCTTGTGTTTGACCAAACGCGTTTGGGTCCATATTTACTGTGGAGTTCATAGTTTGGCAACTGGTTATTCTTACACTCTAGTTTTTATTATACTGTTCTGATTTCAGCATTTCCTGCTCAATTAAGATTAATTAAATTAAGAGACTGCGAGCCAAACTATGTAGATGACGATTGATTGCCAAACAATTTGGATGTAGACTGAGAGCCAAACAATGTAGATGGAGACTGAGAAATAAATAACAGTGAAATAAATCAGTCAGAGGCCTGTTAAACAAAATAGTAATACACTGCAAAATTAGGTTGATAACCGATATATTGTTTTAAATTGCACGACTATTGTTATTGTGGCGCCCAAGTCCAGTGGTCTTGTCATTGGATTAGTATTCCAGGGTCCCGGGTTTGATCCTCGGTTATGGCATTGATAAGTATTTCTCACATGTCGCATAAATCGGTGTTGTGCACCGCGCATGTGGGGTTAAAGAACCAGGGATGCTTCTAGAGTGTATTCTGAATCTTGCACTATCCTCCTAAAATCTTATATAAAAATAACAGTCACCATAAATAACAATCACGCAGAATATAATGCGCCCGCTTTGGGTTTGTACACTAACCGCTGGATTTGGAAGTTCTGGGAGCTATCTAACCTATTGCGGTCCCCATTATACTTGTAGTTAAGACCTAACTTACATGACGGTAGGAAGAGTGTTACTCCCAAGAAATTAGGTCTGTGTAAATCGGTTTGGCATTAGATTTATTTCTGTTAAAAATGCATATAATTGTCATAATTTCTTTGTACATACATGTATGAGAACATTTGACACATTTTCATGAGTTCTGTTCAATTTGAATGACATTGGGTACTGCTTGATGATTCTTGCATACTGGACAAGGATTTCCGTGTATTTAGTACCGGGTACGGAATTTGAAAATGTATGTATATTTGTATGTCATGACATGTGTAAATGATATTAAATGAACCAGTCTGCTAAAACATGTATACAATTAAAATATTTACACTGCGTATGCCAAACCTTGAAAAGCACCGAGACAAAAAGAACCAATCTGGTGAAGAAACTTAGGCAAACAAATAATCAATACAACGCTGAAAGTTATGTTTTATCTATTTTCGTTCAATGTTATATTAATAAAAGATTTAGCCAATAAATCAATATGCCATCGGCCGGCTCTTAACAAGATAGTGATGTGCTATGATTGTGTGAATAAATGCTCAATGTCTAAGTGGCGCTGTAGCTTAATAGGTAAGGCGTGTTCATGTCTATCCAGAGGTCTAACGTTCGAGCCTGCCTAGCGACATTTTTCTTTTGAAAATAAAAATGTTTATGAAAAATGTTCAAGGTATTCGTGTTATTATTTTAATATTTTTTTATTTTTATCGTTAGTAGGTTGTCTGGGCTACATTTAGAGGGCAGGCTTTTAACTGTGTGTCTAGTAGGACGCCTGCACGACTTGTTTGACTTTGTGGTATTAGGCAGGGCGATCGATCGGAAACAAGTGATGCTTGAGCCAACCTTCGCAGTCTTCACGGCACCAAAAATGACTACTCCTTGCCAAACTCTTGGGTTCTATGGCGCACTTCCAGGCCCAAGTAGTCGTTCTGGTTTACATTTAGAGTGCAAGCTTTTGAGTGTGTGTCAAATAGAACGCCCGTACGAGTTGTTTAACTTGTGTTTGTTTTGCAAGGCTAGCTTGTTACTCGCGCGTTTGGGGCGAACCGTCGAGGCTGGGACGCCTTCACGACACCCACAAATACACTCCCTTGCCAAACTCCTGGGTTCTTTGGCGCACTCCCAGGCGCTAGTAGGGTGACTGGGCTATATTTAGAGGGCAGGCTTTAACTGTGTTTCTAGTAGGACGCCTACACGAGTTGTTTGAATGTTGTGTGTTTTGCAAGGCTAGCTTGTTTCTACAGCATTTTGGTCGAACCGGCGAGGCTTGCGCGCCTTCATGGCACACACAAATACACCCTCTTGGCAAACTCTTGGGTTCTTTGGCGCACTCACATGCGCTAGTAAAGTGTTTGGGCTACATTTAAAGGGCAAATGTAAATGTAGCCCAGACACCCTACTAGTGATAAAGATAAAACAAATATAAAAATAATAACACGAATACCTTGAACTTTTTTATAAACATTTTTATTTACAAAAGTAAAATGTCGCTAGGCAGGCTCGAACGTTAGACCTCTGGATTGACATGAACACGCCTTACCTATTACGCTACAGCGCCACTTAGACATTGAGCATTTATTCACACAATCATAGCACATCACTCTCTTGTTAGGAGCAGGCCGATGGCATATTGTTTTACTGGCTAAATCTTTTTTAATTGAATTGAACTGAATGAAAATAGATAAAACATAACTTTCAGTGTTGTATTGATTATTTGTTTGCCTCAGTTTCTCCACCAGTTTGGTTCTTTTTGTCTCGGTGCATTTGAAGGTTTGGCATACGCAATGTAAATGTTTTAATTGTATACATGTTTTAGCAGCCTGGTTCATTTAAAATCATTTACACATGCCCTGACATATATACATACATTTTCTTCTGCGTTTGACTTTCTGCAGATGATGATCTACTTGTAAAAAAGCTATTCAGCTTTTTTTGAATTTTTGCTCGCTTTGGTGATAAAACTTAATAAAAAGACCAAACACTGGGCGACAGTAGAATATACTCAAGCATCATGCTAGAAGTAGTAAGTTTATACATATTTAAGGTACTTTAAATACGTGCTTAATTTGTTTTAACACAATTTGTTTAGAACTTGAGTTCAGAGTAAATGTGTAGAAGAAAAACCTATGCTTGCCAAATTTTAGGGGGGTGGGGTACCCCCCTGAATCCGCTCTTGCTTTATATCTATAGTCTAGAAATAAAATACCATAAAGCGCAAGAGCAGTACAGTACTGATTAGAAACTCATAGGTTGGATCACAGTCTCCATGTACATTGTTTGTATCTCAGTTTCCGTCTATATTGTTTGGCTCTCAGTTTCTAGCTACATTATTTGGATCTTAGTCAACATCTACATAGTTTGCCTATCAGTCTCCATGTACATTGTTTGTCTCTCAGTCTCCGTCTATATTGTTTGGCTCTGAATCTCCATCTACATTGTTGGCTCTCAGTCTACATCTACAGAGTTTGGCTATCAGTCTTCATCTACATTGTTTGGCTATCAGTCTTCATCTACATTGTTTGACTCTCAGTCTCCATCAACATTGTTTGGTTCTCAGTCTCAAGATACGTTGTTTGGATCTCAATCTCCATCTACATTGTTTGGTTCTCCGTCTACATCTTCATTGTTTAGCTCTCAATCTCCGTCTGTATTGTTTGGCTCTGAATCTCTATCTACATTGTTTTGCTCTCAGTCTACATCTACAGAGTTTGGATCTCAGTCTCCATGTACATTGTTTGTCTCTCAGTCTCCGTCTATACTGTTTGGCTCTCAGTCTCTGTCTACATTGTTTGGCTCTCCGTCTACATCGATATTGTTTAGCTCTCAATCTCCATGTGCATTGTTTGGCTCTCAGTCGGCAATAACATTGACTCTCAGTAAATAAACAAAGAAAATTTAGCAGAAAATACTGAATTAAGGCCATTGTTAGAATAACCAGTTACCAAAATATGGACTCAAACCGGTTTCTTCAAACACAAGAAAATTATGTTAATTTCTTAGACAGAAGAAATATAGAGATAAGATAGTGAAAGAGACGTTCAATCATCCACGACCGGCGATTGTAGCAATTGCATGGCAAACACATCCCACGAGATGGGTTAACCTCAAGTGAATGAGGATTTGAAAACTAGGCTATCTGTTGTACTAGGAAACCGCCAAATATAAATGGATTCTATGTACATATTTTGAGGTATTTTATACTCACCAGCAAAACTTTTTATTCGGTTACAACAATTTGCATAGCGTAAAACTTATATCAAACGTATGAATTAATTCCAGTCCCGGTGAACTAGAATGACGCCCCTTTCATGATCTAACAACTTTAAAAGGTGTTAACTGTTGTATTATTATTAGGCTCCAAAGTGGCGCAGTGACATACGCCTTTAACTGTCACTCAGAATGTCGTATGTTCAAGCCGCAGCGAAAGCGAAAATATAAAAAAACAAATAATATATATATTTTATGACTTTTTCTTATTGAAAATATTAACCCTATTAAACTAACATATGTTTTTATAATAGATTACACAGACACAGGATATAAGTTACTGATATACGTGTATGACAGTAAACATTAATAATAATGATAATGTTGTGTGTTTCTTTATTTTACGTTAAACTCAAATGTTGATTTAAGATCAATCTACACTGAAATTCTCAATTGTGCTTTACGTCATTTTCAACAAATGGCTGATTATGTATTGCATATCCAGTTTTATTAGTTGACGAAGACCTCAAGATAGATTTGAGTAGAACCACTTACCTTCGCAAGTAAATCGTATACTTTCTCCGATGGATTATTTGGACCGATTGAGGCTCAAACAACTCGTGCAGGCATCCTACTAGACACACAGTTAAAAGTTTGCCCTCTAAATGTAGCCCAGACACCCTACTAGCGCCTGGGAGTGCGCCAAAGAACCCAGGAGTTTAGTTAAAACAATAGTTTATTGACATAAGTACATATATTTATCATACATTTAACAATAAAGTCATACGTTTAACGAATTATGTGGAAAGGATACAGAAAAAAGCTTTAGAAGCTTGTGTAAATCTGCTTCCATAACTATATTTTACATTTCTTTTAGACTTTATCATATTGTTCCGAAATAATTTCAATTTGGCCAAATGTGCAAAAATTGATTAAAGAAATAATGGTTTATTCAGAATATTTCAAAAAATAAAAAAGAGAGTATTGGTTGAAGAGAAGGAAAGAAAGAAAGAGACTGCACTGATTTTCTTTTCTTTATCGGTTCATTCCGATATAGGGGATAGGTATTTTGCAAATTTATGTTTATCAATCCAATCCATTCATTAACCATTGTTTCTTACTATCATAGATCAAATAGAGGCGTGTTGTTATAATTAAGTAGGTAAAAAAACATAACAAGTCATTATCTATTTAACTGTGTGCGATATTCAAAACGTTTGGTCTTTATAATATAATTTTGAACTGTCATGAAAATCGAGTTGTTGTCAGTTAGTGTATAATTTTCATTACCATACAGAAGATCATTCAAGAAAGGATCATGTGGATAAGCTAATTTTATTTCAGTCATCATTCTTTGTCGATATTGGTGAAATAGTCTGCACCTGAATAAATAATGATATGTGTCCTCAATTTCACCACAAAGACACTTTGGACTTGCAACTATCTTTTTATTGAATAAATATTGATTCAAGTTACTGCAATTTGTACGAAGTCGTGTATGATATATTTGGGCAGTTCGGTTTCCTGTATAATAATGATTTGGAACCTTTTGTTTATTAGCGTTAATATTTGATTGAATATATTAAGGGAAAGCGACTCTCTTATGAGGTGAGGAAGATTATTCCATTCACGCACAGAAGAAGGTATGAATGAATTAAAATATAATTGAGTATTACATGAAAACGTCTTAAGGTCTTGTGCATTTCGAATGTTATAGCCAACAAGATTCCAGACATTTTAGGTAATAGTGAACATAGGTACGAAGGAGATAATCCATTATGCATTTTGTAATAAAGGATAAGTTTGTGTTTTTGTCTTCTTATTTTTAAGGATTCCCAACAGGTCTCTTTGTACAGAGCTGATATAGAAACAAGTTTTGTTGCTCCCGTTACTATTCTTGCTGCTTCCAACTAAATCTTTTCTATTTCACTAACTTCATACAAAGTGCAATTATCCCAGACAATGTTAGCATATTCCAGAATAAGACGTATAAAAGTAGTATATATAATCTCAAGTGATTTTCTATCTAAGTCGCATAATGTTTATTTTTTCCATGCCTTTTCTTTTATGTATTGAATGTGTTCATGCCATTATCCATTATTAGAAAAAGTAAGGCCCAGATGTTAATGAGTAATAACGTCTTGTATAACAGTTTGATTTATAGAAATATTTGGATGTATCGGTTTGTTGATTTTACGGATAATAACCATCGATTCTGTTTTATTTGGATTAAAATTAACAAGCCATTCATCAGCCCAGTTGTGAATTTTTCTGAGATCAGAATTTAACATAGAAGCGGCAAGATCTGGTGATTCTACTATAATAAAAAGACTAGTATCATCAGCAAATAATTTTATGGATGAGCTTATATTTTCTACAATATCATTTATATAGACAAGGAACAACAGAGGCCCTAGGATAGATCCCTGGGATACCTCGGCTTTCAAACTAGAAATATCTGATGTACAGCCGGATACGACAACACATTGATTACGATTTTCTAGGTAATTAGTTAACCATGATAGGAGAGTTCATGTTATGCTACATGTAACAGCCTTTAGTTTAATAAGGAGTCCCTTGTGCCAAACCCTGTCAAATAGATATATCACAAAAGACAGTACGTTTTTCTTTACCTTCATCCAGGGCCTAACAAAATGTATTGTATATATCAACTAACTGGTAACAGTTAAATCGTTCGGGACAAAGACCTGCGCGGTCTTCACGGCACCCTAAATGAGATCCCCTTGCCAAACTCATGGATTTTTTGGCGCACTCTCAGGCCAAAGTAGTCGCTCTGGTCTACATTTAGAGAGCAAGCTTTTGAGTGTGTGTCAAATAGAACGCCCGTACGAGTTGTTTGACTTTTGTGTCTTTTGCAAGGCTAGCCTGTTTTTACCGCTCATTTGGGCTGGACCGGCGACGCTTGGAGCCTTCACGGCACACACAAATACACCCACTTGCCAAACACTTCGGTTCTTAGGCGTACTCCCAGGCGCTAGTAGGGTGTCTGGGCTACATTTAGAGGGCAAGCTTTTAACTGTGTGTCTAGTAGGACGCCTGCACGACTTGTTTGACTTTTTGGTATTAGGCAGGGCGATCGATCGGAAACAGGCGACGCCTGGGCCAGCCTTCCCTGTCTTTACGGCGCACACAAATACAGCCCCTTGCCAAACACTTGGATTCTATGGCGCACACATAGTCGAAAGTAGTCGTTCTGGGCTACATTTAAAGAGCCAGCTTTTGAGTGTGTATCAAACAGAACGCCTGTACGAGTTGTTTGACTTTTGTGTCTTTTGCAAGGCTTGCCTGTTTCTCGCGCATTTGGGCAGGACCGGCGACGTTTTGGGGCCTTCACGGCACACACAAATACAGCCCCTTGTCAAACTCTTGTGTTCTTTGGCTCACTCCCAGGCGCTAGTAAGGTGTCTGGGCTACATTTAGAGGGCAAGCATTTGAGTGTGTGTCAAACAGAACGCCTTTACGAATTGATTGACTGTTGTGTCTTTTGCAAGGCTAACCTGTTTCTCGCGCATTTGGGCCGGACCGGCGACGCTTGGTGGCCTTCGCGGCACACAAAAATACAAACTCCTGGATTCTTTTGCGCACTCCCAGGCGGTAGTATGGTGTCTGGGCTACATTTAGAGGGCAAGGCTTTTAAGTGAGTGTCAAATAAAACGCCTGTACCAGTTGTTTAACTTTTGTGTCTTTTGCAAGTCTAGCCTGTTTCTCGCGCGTTTGGGGCGAACCGGCGAGACTTTCGGGCCTTCACGGCACACACAAATACACTCCCTTTCCAAACAGTTGGGTTCTATGGCGCTCTCCAAGTCGAAAGTAGTCGTTCTGGGCTACATTTAGAGAGCAATTTTTTGAGTGTGTGTCAAAAAGAACGCCTGTGCCAGTTGTTTGAATTTTGTGTCTTTCGCAAGGTTAGCCTGTTTCTCGCGCGTTTAGGCCGAATCGGCGACGCGTGGGGGCCTTCTCAGCACACACAGATACACCCCCTTATCAAAACTCTTGGGTTCTTTGGCGCACTCCCAAGCACTAGTAGGGTTTCTGGGCTACATTTAAAGGGCAAGCTTTTGAGTGTGTGTCAAATGGAACGCCTGTACGAGTTGTTTAACTTTTGTGTCTTTTGCAAGGCTAGCCTGTTTCTCGCGCGTTTGGGGCGAACCGGCGACGCTTGTGGGCCTTCACGGCACACACAAATGCACTCCCTTGTAAAACACCTGGATTCTTTGGCGCACTATCAGGCGATCGTAGGGTGTCTGGGCTACATTTAGAGGGCAAGCTTTCGAGTGTGTGTCAAACAGAACGCCTGTGCAAGTTGTTTAACTTTTGTGTCTTTTACAAGGCTAGCCTGTTTCTCACGCGTTTAGGCCGAATCGCCGACGCGTGGGGGCCTTCTCAGCACACACAGATACACCCCCTTATCAAAACACCTGGGTTCTTTAGCGCACTCCCAGGCGCTAGTAGGGTGTC
This sequence comes from Panopea generosa, assembly GCA_029582155.1. NCBI lineage: Eukaryota > Metazoa > Mollusca > Bivalvia > Adapedonta > Hiatellidae > Panopea > Panopea generosa. The sequence goes on along the minus strand of CM055899.1, from coordinate 50,604,509 downwards.
TGGGCTACATTTAGAGGGCAAGCATTTGAGTGTGTGTCAAATAGAACGCCTGTACGAGTAGTTTAAATTTTTTGTCTTTTGCAAGGCTAGCGTGTTTCTTGCACATTTGATCCGGACGGGCGACGCTTGGGGGTCTTCAAGGCACACAAATACACCCCCTTGTCAAATTCCTAGGTTCTTTGGCGAACTCCCAGGCGCTAGTAGGGTGTCTGGGCTACATTTAGATGGCAAGCATTTAAATGTGTGTCAAATAGAACGCCTGTACGAGTTGTTTTACTTTTGTGTATTTTGCAAGGCTAGCCTGTTTCTCACGCGTTTTGGACGAACCGGCGAGGCTAGCGGGCCTTCACGGTACACACAAATACACTCCCTTGGCAAACAACTGGATTCTTTGGCGCACTCCCAGGTGCCAGTAGGGTGTCTGGGCTACATTTAGAGGGCAAGCATTTGATTGTGTGTCAAATAGAACGCCTGTACGAGTTGTTTAACTTTTGTGTCTTTTGCAAGGCTAGCCTGTTTCTTGCGCATTTGAGCCGGACCGGCGACGCTTGAGGGCCTTCACGGCACACAAATACACCCCCTTGTCAAACTCCTGGTTTCTTTGGCGCACTCCCAGGCGTTAGTAGGGTGTCTGGGCTACATTCATCGGGCAAGCTTTTGAGTGTGTGTCAAATAGAACGCCTGTACGAGTTGTTTGACTTTTGTGTCTTTTGCAAGGCTAGCCTGTTTCTCGCGAATTTTGGCGGACCGGCGACGCTTGGGGGCCTTCACGGCAAACACAAATACACCCCCTTGTCAAACTCCTGAGATCTTTGGCGCATTCCTAGGCGCTAGTAGGGTGTCTGGGCTACATTTAGAGGGCAAGCTTTTGAGTGTGTGTCAAATAGAACGCCTGTACGAATTGTTTGACTTTTGTGTCTTTTGCAAGGCTAGCCTGCTTCTCGCGCGTTTGGGGCGAACCGGCGATGCTTGGGAGCCTTTACGGCACACACAAATACACTCCATTGGCAAACACCTGGGTTCTTTGGCGCACTCTTAGGCGCTAGTAGGGTGTCTGGTTACATTTAGAGGGCAAGCATTTGAGTGTGTGTCAAACAGAAAGCCTGTACGAATTGTTTAACTTTTGTGTCTTTTACAAGGCTAGCCTGTTTCTTACGCGTTTGGGGCGAACCGGCGAGGCTTTGGGGCCTTCACGGCACACACACATACACTCCCTTGGCAAACACCTGGGTTCTTTGGCGCACTCTCAGGCACTAGTAGGGTGTCTGGGTTACACTTAAAGGGCAAGCTTTTGAGTGTGTGTCAAATAGAACGCTTGTACGAGCTGTTTAACTTTTGTGTATTTTGCAAGGTTAGCCTGTTTCTCACGCGTTTGGGGCGAACCGGTGAGGCTAGGGGGCATTCTCAGCACAAACAAACACTCTCTCTTGGCAAACACCTTGGTTCTTTGTTGCACACCAAGGCGCTAGTAGTGTGTCTGGGCTACATTTAGAGGGCAAGCTTTTAAATGTGTGTCTAGTAGGACGCCTGCACGATTTGTTTGACCTTTTGGTATTAGGCAGGGCGATCGATCGGAAACAGGCGACGCCTTGGCCAGCCTTCCTTTTCTTTACGGCGCACACAAATACACTCCCAGTCGAAAGTAGTCGTTCTGGGCTACATTTAGAGGGCAAGCTTTTGAGTGTTTGTCAAACAAAACGCCTGTACGAGTTGTTTAAATTTTGTGTCTTTTGCAAGGCTAGCCTGTATCTTGCGCATTTGAGACGGACCGGCGACGCTTGGGGCCTTCACGGCACACACAAATACACCCCCCTTGTCAAACTCCTGCGTTCTTTGACAAACACCTAGGTTCTTTGGTGCATTCTCAGGCGCTAGTAGGGAGTCTGGGCTACATTTATAGGGCAAGCTTTTCAGTCTATGTCAATCAGAACGCCTGTACGAGTTGTTTAACTTTTTGTGTATTTTGCAAGGCTAGCCTGTTTCTCACGCGTTTGGGGCGAACCGGCGAGGCTAGCGGGCCTTCACGGCACACACAAATACACTCCCTTGGCAAACACCTGGGTTCTTTGGCGCACTATCAGGCGCTAGTAGGGTGTCTGCGCTACATTTAGAGAGAAAGTTTTTGAGTGTGTGTCAAACAGAACGCCTGTACGAGTTGTTTAACTTTTGTGTCTTTTACAAGGCTAGACTGTTTCTCACGCGTTTGTGGCGAACCGGCGAGGCTAGGGGGCATTCACGGCACACACAAATACATACCTTTGGCAAACACCTGGGTTCTTTGGCGCACTCCCAGACGCTAGTAGGGTGTCTGGGCTACATTTAGAGGGCAAGATTTTGAGTGTGTGTCAAACAGAACGCATGTACGAGTTGTTTAACTTTTGTGTATTTTGCAAGGCTTGCCTGTTTCTCACGCGTTTTGGGCGACCGGCGAGGCTAGCGGGCCTTCACGCCACAAACAAATGCACTCCCTTGGCAAACACCTGAGTTCTTTGGCGCACTCCCAGGTGCTAGTAGGGTGTCTGGGCTACATTTAGAGAGAAAGCTTTTGAGTGTATGTCAAATAGAACGCCTGTACGAGTTGTTTAACTTTTGTTTCTTTTGCAAGGCTAGCCTGTTTCTCGCGCGTTTGGGGCGAACCGGCGAGGCTAGGGGGCTTCACGGCACACACAAATACACTCCCTAGGCAAACACCTGGGTTCTTTGGCGCACTCTCAGGCGGTAGTAGGTTGACTGGGCTACATTTAAAGGCAAGCTTTTGAGTGTGTGTCAGAAAGAACGCCTGTACGAGTTGTTTAACTTTTGTGTCTTTTGCAAGGCTAGGCTGTTTCTAGCATGTTTGAGGCGAACCGGCGAGGCTTGGGGGCCTTCACGGCACACACAAATACACACCCTTGGAAAACACCTGTGTTCTTTGGTCACTCTCAGACGCGAAAAGAGTGTCTGGGCTACATTTAGAGGGCAAGCTTTTGAGTGTGTGTCAAACAGAACGCCAGTACGAGTTGTTTAACTTTTGTGTCTTACTAGGCTAGCCTGTTTCTCACGCGTTTGGGGCGAACCGGCGAGACTAGGGGGCCTTCACGGCTCACACAAATACACTCCCTTGGTAAACACCTGGATTCTTTGGCGCACATCCAGGCGCTAGTAGGGTGTCTGGGCTACATTTAGAGGGCAAGCTTTTAACTGTGTGTCTAGTAGGACGCCTGCACGTCTTGTTTGACTTTTTGGTATTAGGCAGGGCGATCGATCGGAAACAGGCGACGCCTGGGCCAGCCTTCCCGGTCTTTACGTCGCACAGAAATACAGACCCTTGCCAAACACTTGGGTTCTACGGCACATCCCAGTCGCAAGTAGTCGTTCAGGGCTACATTTAAAGAGCCAGCTTTTGAGTGTATGTCAAATAGAACGCCTGTACGAGTTGTTTAACTTTTATGTCTTTTGCAAGGCTCGCCTGTTTCTCGCGCGTTTGGGGCGAAACAGCGAGGCTACCTGGGTTCTTTGGCGCACTCTCAGGCGCTAGTTTTGTGTCTGGGCTTCATTTAGAGGGCAAGCATTTGAGTGTGTCTGAAACAGAACGCCTCTACGAGTTGTTTAACTTTTGTGTCTTTTGCAAGGCTAGCCTGTTTCTCACGCGTTTGGGGCGAACCGGGGAGGCTAGGGGGCCATCACGGCACACACAAATACACTCCATTGGCAAGCACCTGGGTTCTTTCTCGGACTCCCAGGAGCTAGTAGGGTGTCTGGGCTACATTTAGAGGGCAGGCTTTTTACAGTGTGTCTAGTAGGACGCCTGCACGACTTGTTTGACTTTTTGGTATTAGGCAGGGTGATCGATCGGAAACAGGTGACGCCTGGGCCAGCCTTCCCGGTCTTTACGGCGCACACAAATACAGCCCCTTGCCAAACACTTGGGTTCTATGGCGCACTCCCAGTCGAAAGTAGTCGTTCTGTGCTACATTTAGAGAGTCAGCTTTTGAGTGTATGTCATACAGAACGCCTGTACGAGTTGTTTAACTTTTGTGTCTTTTGCAAGGCTAGCCTGTTTCCCGCCAATTTGGGGCGAACCGTCGAGGCTTGTGGGGCCTTAGCGGCACACCCAAATACACTCCCTTGTCAAACTGCTGTGTTTTTTGGCGCATTTCCAGGCGCTAGTAGGGTGACTATCAATCAAGGGGTCGTGGGTCCAGCTCTCCCCGCTTTGGTCCTTCACATGGCAGTGGAATTTAAGCACGTTGATTGGTCAGTTACCTCAGCGAAAGTTGAATGACGTCAAAGTTTGCTGCGAAAATCGTCTCGCACAACATATAATTTTGCACTGTTTACATTAATGTTGAAGAGTTGCACTTCTGGAACACTGAACACGTTACCAATGTATCTAAAAGAACCGTGTTTCCATAGACAGTCATAACTGTTATGGCTTCATCAAACAATACCAAAGGTCATCCAAACTTGGCAGAAATCATGAAAATTTTCCAATATTCTCATATATACAAAGATATATGACAATTTCACACATTTTCAGGAAAATAATGCCAAGCCGATTTACACAGCTTTAATTTCTTGGGAACAAGAATCTTGCTATCTTCATGTAGGGGACTCTTAAGTGAGACTTAAAGTAAGCGGTAAAGTGCCATGAATTGTGGAACAGGCATGGAATTCCTTTCTCTTTCAATGAGGTTTACGAGTCCTGATTCGGGATATACCAGGGACTAGAATAGGCTATTAAGTTCCAGTAATGAGTGATGAATACAAGGAAAAGTTTAAGAGTGTTTCTTTCTATCACAGAAATAGTAGCAATAATTAACTTGATTTACAGAAGAGTTATGATTGTTTCTTTATTTATATTATTTTGTGAGACGTAACTGTACGTTTGTGAAGGTTGGGGATGACTGTCAATAATAGAATGAAATTATCAGCCATAACACAACCATTAGAAACAGGAAGAGCTTCCGTGGGGATGTCGCGTAATATCAATATGTTCATTGTTTTTCCTTTTTATTGTTGTTCTATTATGTTTTGGTTATTTTGTGATTTGAATGCCATAATAAACATGATGTAAAGACCGTTTAAGATATATGTTTGTGGAATGCGTGGTCCAGTGGTAGAGCATCTATCCCATGGTCGTGGGTTCGATCCTTCGCTACGACTTTGTGTGGACCCAGCTGTGGGGAATGCACCACCCCATACCCAATCACAGAATGTCATGTTTAGTTAAATGGCAGTCAGTGATTTGAAGTTTACTATGTTGTATTCCCCGCTCCTCAGAAATCGATGGATTAGCCTATCTGTGGTACATCGCAAACATCCAGCAAACAACCCTCAATTATTTTATATGTAATACAGAGCGGACAACTTTAAGCTGAATCACTAATTATTCAAATCGGTTACATTGAATTCGTTTCTTTTTAAAATAAAATTCATGTTTTCCTTTGTATGACATAAGCACTTTTGGTCTACAAGCAAGGTTGTCGGTCGATGACATAGTATGGTGGGTTCCGTTGTTGTTGTTGTTTTTTGCTTATTTGAATATCATAGACACAAAAATGGTCCCTTGACTGGATATAAATTAATAATAAAAAATGCGCAATCATAATATTTGATACTCTTACTGTTACATTTTTGTACAATTTATGAAGAGTACGAGGCCACGAAACCAGTCCGCCAGTGTATAGGCAGTATAAACGACCTTGACCTTGCTCTGGAAGCGTGTACAGGAGCAGATTGCGTGATACCAGACGAACAGCGGAGTTTCGAAATAAACGTTAATGGTAAGTGTATATGCAAATATAATCAGTTGTGACTGTAATCTATAGAAACGGAACCAGCTCTGTCCGGGATATACCAGGGTCTGGTAAGCTCAGTCGGTATGCGACTGACTATCAATCAAGGGGTCGTGAGTTCTAATCCGTGTCCGGCCACAATCTTCTTGATGATTGCTATTCGATATTGCGTCTCATTGGTATTCATCTCTCAACGCTGATTCAAGTAATAATAATAATAATAATAATAATAATAATAATAATAATAATAATAATAATAATAACAACAATAACAATAATAATAATAATAATAATAATAATAATAATAATAATTATAATAATTATAATAATAATAATAATAATAATAACAATAATAATAATAATAATAATAATAGTAATAGTAATAATAATAATTATAATTATAATAATAATACTTATGATAAAAAAAAATATTTTCAGAGGATAAAATATTTGTAACATATTTGGCTGTATAGCCAGTCTGACATAATAATATTATTTTCCTCTCTAAAACATATTATTTACAACAAATTTAAACATAAAATTAACATATCAAATATATAAAAACTCTTTGGTCGTTAATATTAATTTTTGCACATGTGATTAAATTATTTGTAAAAAAAACCGTATTTTTATAAATATTTATAATAATTGTTATAATGTATTAAATATCAATTACATAAAGCAAATTTAAAACTCAATTGCAAAATTTGAATATCAAGATAATTCAGAGGTTAATACAGTGCATACATTGTTTGGTTATTTAAAAGTATTTGAAATATATTTTATTGCGCAGTTAATTAGACTTTATGACTTTCTACGATAAGTATTTATGCTCAAGATGTACCATAAGGCGTGACTTTAGTAAAATATTTAGATAAACACAGTGAATTTGAATGGTGTATTGGTATTTGTAGCTTGTTCCATTCTGTAGTACCGCATATAGAAAACACCTTGTCTTATTATGTCGTTTGATATCTAGGGACATGTAATGTATCATTGGTAGACGGTCTTAAGTTTTTTTCTCCATGTTTTGGAGAACATTTAGACAACAAAGTATTTATATAGTCTGCTGCTTGATTATTTATTGATTTGTAGACCATGATGCATGTATGATATTTGATTCGTTTATGAAAAGGAAGCCATTGAAGAACCGCGATTAAACGTTTGATTAGAGGGTATTGTCATATCAACTCCTAGGATTAAGTGGGAAAGTTGTCCGTTACTAGCGAAGATGGATATGCTCGAGTACTGGTTAACATTCCAGGATCCCAGCACAGAGTGGTTAGAGATTGTATGCAAGCCCTCGATGGCATGAACATAGCGCTAAATATTAAATAACTGGGATGGACTGTTTCCATCTGTTCGAAAAATCGGAAGTATGACGGAATTTACCGAGTGTGTTATATGGTGAATATACATGTACACCAAATGGACACGACTTTTATGGGTTTTTTAGACAACAGTTATGTTAGATACGCTAGGACTTGCATGTAAATGTGTAAAAAATTAAGTTTATTAACCGTACGTAGGCCTACTACGTTAATTATATTGGTACGAATAGTGAACGAATTTTCCGAGTCGATCCGCACGGATTTATCCGGAAATAGTTTGGTGATATTTTACATGCAAAGTGTACATACGAAAAGTATTGGTTATCACAGCCCCTGAATGTTTGTTATACCCCAATAAAACAAAAACAAGGAATTCATATTAAACTGTGACGTTATTCGCAATCCACTGAACCAACTGACCAATCAGCGTGCTTTTATATCACTGCTATGTGACGAAGTGCTTACTTAGTCCAGTATAATTTACAGTATACGAAAGTAGCTCCAATAGTTAATAGGCGAGGTGTTCCGATTGAATTGCATTTTAAGATTGGTCAAGTTGTAATTTAGAAACATTTAGTTAACATGTATGTATCGTGGCCGGCCGAGTTGTTTAAGGGATCGCCACAAGGTATCTTACCTCTCACCGCTAAGGTCGTAGGTTCGAATCCTACTCGCTCAAAATACTTTATGTGAGAAAGTTAGACAGATACTTGAAGAAGGACGGTGGTTCTACTTAGTCTGAGGTATTCCTCAACCAGTAAAACTGGATATGTCATATCTAACCTGAATTGTGTTGAAAACGGCACTAAACCCGAAAAAGAAAATAAAACCTGCTAAAGATGAATTTTAAGGATATATAAGAAGAATACATTCTGAATAGTATATAGACGTTTATTTATTCGCCAGCCTCGTTTCTAGCAAATGAATTCAATCAATTGGATCGTACACATCTGCAATGTTGCACACAAAGATGTTCATTAATGTATTGTTCCACAGGGTGCAGTTCAAACGTGGGTATAATTATAATTGTGTACTCTTTCGACATATGCACGCAATATCCGGCGCCAACTGTCTGGCGTTGCCATGACCACACGTAGTAAGCATATATACAGCGCGTGCTACGGTCAACGTCGTGTTTATATCAGAATTACGAACCTATATGATTGGGATGAGGGGCGGCTATCGACATAACCAGGCAATGTCACACCCAGGGAAATATGTCTTCATCCCGAAGAATGCCTCCTAAGACTTTATTCCCAAGGGTGTTTTTTTTTTCAAACTATGTAATATTAATAACAGTGAAATAAATCAGTCAGAAGCCTGTTTAGCAAAAGAGTAATAAATTGCTAAATTAGGTTGATAACCGATATATTGTTTTGAATGGCACGACTATTGTTAGTGTGGCGCCCAAGTCCAGTGGTTGTGTCATTGGATTAGTATTCCAGGGTCCCGGGTTTGATCCTCGGTTATGGCATTGCCGGGTAAGTATTTCCCACATGTCGCATAAATCACTGTTGTTAACCGCGCATGTGGAGTAAAAGAACCAGGGATGCTTCTAGAGTGTATTCTAATTCTTGCACTATACTCCAAAAATCTTATATAAAAATAACAGTCACCATAAATAACAATCACGAAGAATATAATGCGCCCGCCTTGGGTTTGTACACTTACCACTGGATTTGGAAGTTATGGGAGTTACCTTAACTATTGCACTCCCCATTATACTTGTAATTAAGACCTAAATTACATGACGGTAGGAAGATTGTTGCACTCAAGAAATTAAATATGTGTAAATCGGTTTGGCATTAGATCTATTTCTGTTGAAAATACATATAAATGTCATAATTTCTTTGTACATATGAGAACATTTGACACATTTTCATGAGTTCGGTAAAATTTTAATGACATTGGGTACTGCTTGATGGTTTTTGCATACTGGACAAGGATTTCCGCGTATTTAGTATCGGGTACGGAATTTTCAACATACACGTCCTCCACGCGCTTATCCTACAATTCTGTGACGTTGGAACAATTTATGACTTGACTTATTAAAATATATGACGTTGTATTTTTTATTTGACGTATAAGGAGACTGGTTTATTTTAACGTGTTCTTGAGTTTCTAATCAGTACTGTACTGCTCTTGCTCTTTATGGTATTTTCATTCTAGACTATAGATATAAAGCAAGGGCGTATTCAGGGGGGTACTCCCCCCCCCCCCCCCTCCTCCCTAAAATTTGGCAAGTATAGGTTTTTCTTCTACACATTGCTCTGAACTCAAGTTACCATCTAAACGAATTGTGTTAAAACAAATTAAGCACGTATTTAAAGTACCTAACATATGTATAAACTTACTACTACTAGCATAATGCTTGAGTATATTCTACTGTCGCCCAGTGTTTGGTCTTTTTTTTAAGTTTTACCACCAAAGCAAGCAAAAATTAAAAAAAAAGCTGAATAACTTTTTTACAAGTAGATCGTCATCTGCAGAAAGCCAAACGCAGAAGAAAATGTATGTATATTTGCATGTCATGACATGTGTCAATGATTTTAAATGGACCAGTCTGCTAAAACATGTATACAATTAAAATATATACACTGCGTATGCCAAACCTTCAAAAGCACCGAGACAGAAAGAACCAAACTGGTGGGGAAACTTAGGCAAACAAATAATCAATACAACACTGAAAGCTATGTTTTATATATTTTCATTCAATGTTATATTAAAAAAGATTTAGCCTGTAAAACAATATGCCATCGGCCTGCTCCTAACAAGAGAGTGATGTGCTATGATTGAGTGAATAAATGCTCAATGTCTAAGTGGCGCTGTAGCGTAATAGGTAAGACGTGTTCATGTTAATCCAGAGGTCAAACGTTCGAGCCTGCCTAGCGATATTTTTCATTGTAAATAAAAATGTTTATAAAAAAGTTCAAGGTATTTCTGTTATTATTTTTATCTTCATTTTAAAGAATAAAGTTATAAATGTATATACATTCAATTCAATTTTAACATTTAATAAAGAGCCTTCATATTTGCCATGCTTAATTCTACTTTTAACATGGGATCTCTGCGACGGATTGTTCAAAAGAGCAGTCGACTAGTGATGGCCTATCTCTCGCCGTTAAAGCCGTAGGTTCGAGCCTCGATCAGTCCAAAAGCTACACCGAAGAAAGTATACGATTTACTTGCGGAAGGAAAGTGGTTCTACTCAAATCTATCTCAAGGTCTTCGTCAACTAATAAAACTGAATATGCAATACATCATAAGCCATTTGTTGAAAATGATGTTAAGCACAATTAAGGACCTCAGTGTAGATTGCACTTAAATCAACCTTGGAGTTTAACGTAAAATAAAAACAAACACAACATTATCAGTATTATTAATATTTACTGTCATACACGTATATCAGTATCTTATATCCTGTGTCTGTGTAATCTATTATAAAAAAATGTATGTTAGTTTAATAGGGTTAATATTTTCAATAAGAAAAAAATCATCAAATATATATTATTTAATTTTTTTTCCGCCTACGCTTCGGCTTGAACATAAGACATTTTGAGTGACAGTGAGTGACAGTTAAAGGCGTATGCCACTGCGCCACTTTGGAGCCTAATAATAATACAACAGTTAACACCTTTTAAAGTTGTTAGATTATGAAAGGGGCGTCATTCTAATTGACCGGAACTGGAATTAATTCATACGTTTGAAATACGTTTTACGCTATGCAAATTGTTGTAACCGAATAAAAGGTTTTGCTGGTGAGTATAAAATACCTCGAAATGTGTACATAGCATCCATTTATATTTGGCGGTTTGCTAGTACAGCAGATAGCCTAGTTTTCAAATCCTCATTCACTTGAGGTTAACCCATCTTTTGGGATGTGGTTGCCCTGCAATTGCTACAATCGCCGGTCGTGGATGATTGAGCGTCCCTTTCACTATCTTATCTCTATATTTCTTCTGTCTAACAAAGTAACATCCTTTTCTTGTGTTAGAAGAAACCAGTTTAAGTCCATATTTGGTAACTTGTTATTCTAACAATGGCCTTATTTCTGTATTTTCTGCTAAATTATCTTTATTTATTTACTGAGATTCAATGAATATGCCGACTGAGAGCCAAACAATGTACATGGAGACTGAGAGTCAAACAATGTAGATGGAAACTGAGTGTCAAACAATGTAGATGAAGACTGATAGCCAAACTCTGTAGATGTAGACTGAGAGCCAAACACTGTAGATGGAGATTCAAAGCCAAACAATGCAAATGTAGACGGAGAGACAAACAATGTAGATAGAGATTGAGAGCCAAACAGTATATAAGGAGACTGAGAAACGAACAATGTACATTGAGACTGAGAGCCAAACTCTGTAGATGTAGACTGAGAGCAAAACAAGGTACATGGAGATTCAGAGCCAAACAATATAGACGGTGTTAAACAATGCAGATGTAGAAGGAGAGCCAATCAATGTAGATGGAGATTGAGATCCGAACAACGTATATTGAGACTGAGTATCAAACAATGTAGATGGAGTCTGAGAGCCAAACAATGTTTATGGAGACTGAGAGTCAAACAATGTTAATGAAGACTGATAGCCAAACAATGTAGATGAAGACTGATAGCCAAACTCTGTAGATGTAGACTGAGAGCCAAACAATGTAGATGGAGATTCAGAGCCCCACAATATAGACGGAGACTGAGAGACAAACAATGTACATGGAGACTGATAGCCAAACTATGTAGATGTAGACTGAGAGCCTAACAATGTAGATAGAGACTGAGAGCCAAACAATATAGACGGAAACTGAGAGACAAACAATGTACATGGAGATTTAGAGCCAAACAATATAGACGGAGATAACAATGCGGATGGATGCGGAGAGTCAAACAATGTAGATGGATAATGAGAGCCAAACAACGTATATTGAGACTGAGAGCCATACAATGTAGATAGAGACTGAGTGTCTAACAATGTAGATGGTGTCTAAGAGCGTAACAATGTTTATGGAGACTGAGCGTCAAACAATTAGATGCCGACTGAGAGCCAAACAATGTACATGGAGATTGAGAATCAAACAATATCGATATAGACGGAGAGCTTAACGATGTCGATAGAGACTGAGAGCCAAACAATATAAACGGAGACTGAGAGACAAACAATGTACATGGAGATTGAGAACCAAACTTTATAGATGTGGATGTAGACTGAGTGTCAAACAATGTATATGGTGTATAAGAGCGAAACAATGTTTATGGAGACTGAGAGTCAAACAATAAGATGCCGACTGAGAGCCAAACAATGTACATGGAGATTGAGAGTCAACAATATCGATATAGACGGAGAGCTTAACAATGTAGATAGAGACGGAGAGCCAAACAATATAGACGGAGACTGAGAGCCAAACAATGTACATGGAGATTGAGAACCAATCTTTATAGATGTGTATGTAGACTGAGAGTCAAACAATGTAGATGAAGACTGATAGCCAAATTATGTAGATGTACACTGAGCATGTGGCATTGTTTGTCAAAGTATAACGCAATGTAGTGTTTACTTAGATATAGTTATTGTCCAAAGAAAAATGACAGCATCAATATATTATTGCGGCTAGCTTGTACAACAAATAGTCTAGCTTTGAAATCCTCACTAAATCTAGTGGAATGTTGTTGTTTAACAATTGCTACAATCGCCGGTCGTGGATGATTGAGCGCCTTTTACTGTCTCTCTCTCTATATATATTTCATATGTCTAATAAAGTAACCTCATTTTCTTGTCTTTGACCAAACGCGTTTGGGTCCATATTTACGGTGGAGTTCAAAGTTTGTCAACTGGTTATGCTAACACTCTAGCTTTTATTATACTGGTCTGATTTCAGCATTTACTGCTAAATTAAGTTTAATTAAATTAAGAGACTGCAAGCCAAACAATGTAGATGACGATTGATTGCCAGACAATGTGGATGTAGACTGAGAGCCAAACAATGTAGATGGAGACTGAGTAATTAATAACAGTGAAATAAATCAGTCAGAGGCCTGTTAAGCAAAATAGTAATAAATTGCTAAATAAGGTTGATAACCGATATATTGTTTTGAATTGCACGACTTTTGTTATTGTGGCGCCCGAGTCCAGTGGTCTTGTCATCGGATTAGTATTCCAGGGTCCCGAGTTGATCTTCGGTTATGGCATTGATAAGTATTTCCCACATGTCGCATAAATCGGTGTTGTGCACCGCGCATGTGGGGTAAAAGAACCAGGGATGCTTCTAGAGTGTATTATGAATCTTGCACTATCCTCCAAAAATCTTATATAAAAATAACAGTCACCATAAATAACAATCACGCAGAATATAATGCGCCCGCTTTGGGTTTGTACACTAACCTCTGGATTTCGAAGTTCTGGGAGCTACCTAACCTATTGCGCTCCCCATTATACTTGTAGTTAAGACCTAACTTACATGACGGTAGAAAGATTGTTACGCCCAAGAAATTAGATCTGTGTAAATCGGTTTTGCATTAGATTTATTTCTGTTGAAAATGTAACTATATAATTGTCATAATTTCTTTGTACATATGAGAACATTTGACACATTTTCATGAGTTCAGTTAAATTTAAATGACATTGGGTACTGCTTGATGATTCTTGCATACCGCACAAGGATTTCCGCGTATTTAGTACCGGGTACGGAATTTTCAACATACACGTCTTCCACGCGCTTCTCCTACACTGCTGTGACGTTGGTACAATTTATGACTTGACGTATTAAAACATATGACGTTATATTTTTTATTTGACGTATAAAGATAGTCGTTTGACACACACTCAAAAGCTTACTCTCTAAATATAGACTAGAACAACTTCTTTGGCCTGGAAGTGTGCCATAGAACACAAGAGTTTGGGGTATCATTTTTGGTGCCGTGAAGACCGCGCAGGCTGGATCAAGCGTCACCTGTTTCCGATCGATCGCCCTGCCTAATACCGAAAAGTCAAACAAGTCCTGCAGGCTTCCTACCAGACACACAGTTAAAAGCTTGTCCTCTAAATGTAGCCCAAATACACTACTAGCGCCTGGGAGTGCGCTAAAGAACCAAAGTGTGTGCCAAGGGTGTGTATTTGTGTGTGCTTTGAAGGCATTCAAGCCTAGCCGGTTCGACCAAAATGCGCTAGAAACAGGCTAGCCTTGCAAAACACACAACATTAAAACAACTCGTACAGGCGTTCTGTTTGACACACACTCAAAAGCTTGCCCTCTAAATGTAGCCTAGAACGACTACTTTCGACTGGGAGTGTGTCATAGAGCCCAAGTGTTTGGCAAGGGGTTGTATTTGTGTGCGCCGAAAAGACAGGGAAGGCTGGCCCAGGCGTCGCCTGGTTACAATCTATGGCCCTGTCTAATACCAAACATTCAAACAACTCGTGCAGACGTCCTACTTGACACACAGTTAAAAGCTTGCCTTCTAAATGTAGCCAAGATACCCTACTAGCGGCTGGGAGTGGCCAAAGAACCCAGGTGTTCGCCAAGGGGGTGTATTTGTGTGTGCCGCAAAGGCGCCCAAGCGTCGCCGGGTCGCCAAAAACGTGCGAGAAACAGGCTAACCTTGCAAAAGACACAAAAGTTAAACAACTTGTACAGGCGTTCTGTTTGACACACACTCAAAAGATTGCCCTCAAAATGTAGCCCAGACTGCCTACTAGCGGCTGGGAGTGCGCCAAAGAACCCAGGTGTTCGCCAAGGGGGTGTATATGTGTGTGCTGCGAAGGCCCCCCAAGCCTCGACGGTTCGCCTCAAATGAGCGGGAAACAGGATAGCCTTGCATAGACACAAAAGTTAAACAACTCGTACAGGCGATCTGTTTGACACACATTCAAAAGCTTGCCCTCTAAATGTAGCGCAGAACGACTACTTTCGACTGGGAGTGTGTCATAGAACCCTTTGTGTTTGGCAAGGGGGTGTATTTGTGTGCGCCGAAAAGACGGGAAGGCTTGCCCAGACGTCGCCTGTTTACAATCTATGGCCATGCCTAATATCAAACATTCAAACAACTCGTGCAGATGTCCTACTTGACACACAGTTAAAAGCTTGCCCTCTAAATGTAGCCCAGACACCCTACTAGCGGCTAGCAGTGCGCCAAAGAACCCAGGTGTTCGCCAAGGGGGTGTATTTGTGTGTGCCGCAAAGGTGCACAAGCGTCGCCGGTTCGCCCAAAACGTGCGAGAAACAGGCTAGCCTTGCAAAAGACACAAAAGTTAAACAACTCGTACAGGCGTTCTGTTTGACACACACTCAAAAGCTTGCCCTCTAAATATAGCCCAGCTTGCCTACTAGCGGCTGGGAGTGCGCTAAAGAACCCAGGTGTTCGCCAAGGGAGTGTATTTGTGTGTGCCGCGAAGGCCCCCCAAGCCTTGACGGTTCGCCTCAAATGAGCGGGAAACAGGCTAGCCTTGCAAAAGACACAAAAGTTAAACAACTCGTACAGGCGATCTGTTTGACACTAAATCAAAAGCTTGCCCTCTAAATGTAGCCCAGAACAATACTTTCGACTGGGCTGTGTGTCATAGAAGTGTTTGGCAAGGGGTGTATTTGTGTGCGCCGAAAAGACCGGGAAGGCTGGCCCAGGCGTCGCTTGTTTACAATCTATTGCCCTGCCTAATACCAAACATTCAAACAACTCGTGCAGACGTCCTACTTGACACACAGTTAAAAGCTTGCCCTCTAAATGTAGCCCAGACATCCTACTAGCGGCTGGGAGTGGCCAAAGAACCCAGGTGTTCGCTAAGAGGTCGTATTTGTGTGTGCCGCAAAGGCGCCCAAGCGTCGCCGGTTCGCCCAAAACGCGCGAGAAACATGCTAGCCTTGCAAAAGACACAAAAGTTAAACAACTCGTACAGGCGTTCTGTTTGACACACACTCAAAAGCTTGCCCTCTAAGTGTAGCCCAGACTGCCTACTAGCGGCTGGGAGTGCGCCAAAGAACCCAGGTGTTCGCCAAGGGGGTGTATTTGTGTGTGCTGCGAAGGCCCCCCAAGCCTCGACGGTTCGCCCCAAATGAGCGGGAAACAGTCTAGCCTTGCAAAAGACACAAAAGTTAAACAACTCGTACAGGCGATCTGTTTGACACACACTCAAAAGCTTGCCTCTAAATGTAGCCCAGAACAAATTCTTTCGACTGGGAGTGTGTCATAGATTGGCAAGGGGGTGTATTTGTGTGCGCCGAAAAGACAGGGAAGGCTGGCCCAAGCGTCGCTTGTTTGCAATCTTTGGCCCTGCCTAATACCAAACATTCAAACAACTCGTGCAACGTCCTATTTGACACATAGTTAAAAGCTTGCCCTCTAAATGTAGCCCAGACACCCTACTAGCGGCTGGGAGTGCGCCAAAGAACCCAGGTGTTCGCCAAGGGGGTGTATTTGTGTGTGCCGCGAAGGCCCCCAAAGCCTCCACGGTTCGCCCCAAATGAACGGGAAACAGGCTAGCCTTGCAAAAGACACAAAAGTTAAACAACTCGTACAGGCGATCTGTTTGACACACACTCAAAAGCTTGCCCTCTTAATGTAGCCCGGAACGACTTCTTTCGACTGGGAGTGTGTCATAGAATGGCAACGGGTGTATTTGTGTGCGCCGAAAAGACAGGGAAGGCTGGCCCAGGCGTCGCCTGTTTACAATCTATGGCCCTGCCTAATACCAAAAGTTCAAACAACTCGTGCAGACGTCCTACTTGACACACAGTTAAAAGCTTGCCCTCTAAATGTAGCCCAGACACCCTACTAGCGGCTGGGAGTGCGCCAAAGAACCCAGGTGTTCGCCAAGGGGGTGTATTTGTGTGTGCCGCAAAGGCGCCAAGCGTCGCCTGTTCGCCCAAAAGGCGCGAGAAACAGGCTAGCCTTGCAAAAGACACAAAAGTTAAACAACTCGTACAGGCGTTCTGTTTGACACACACTCAAAAGCTTGCCCTCTAAATGTAGCCCAGACTGCCTACTAGCGGCTGAGAGTGTGTCATAGAATCCAAGTGTTTGGCAACGGGGTGTATTTGTGTGCGCCGCAAAGGCCGAAATGCTGGCCCAGGCGTCGCCTGTTTACAATCTATGGCCCTGCATAATACCAAAAGTTCAAACAACTCGTGCAGACGTCCTACTTGACACACAGTTAAAAGCTTGCCCTCTAAATGTAGCCCAGACACCCTGCTAGCGGCTGGGAGTGCGCCAAAGAACCCAGGTGTTCGCCAAGGGGGTGTATTTGTGTGTGCCGCAAAGGCGCCAAGCGTCGCCTGTTCGCCCAAAAGGCGCGAGAAAAAGGCTAGCCTTGCAAAAGACACAAAAGTTAAACAACTCGTACAGGCGTTCTGTTTGACACACATTCAAAAGCTTGCCCTCTAAATGTAGCCCAGACTGCCTACTAGCGGCTGGAAGTGTGTCATAGAATCCAAGTATTTGGCAAGGGGGTGTATATGTGTGCGCCACAAAGACCGGGAAGGCTGGCCCAGGCGTCGCCTGTTTACAATCTATGACCCTGCCTAATACCAAAAGTTCAAACAACTCGTGCAGACGTCCTACTTGACACACAGTTAAAAGCTTGCCCTCTAAATGTAGCCCAGACACCCTACTAGCGGCTGGGAGTGCGCCAAAGAACCCGGGTGTTCGCCAAGGGGGTGTACTTGCAAACATGCAAACACTTGGGTTCTATGACACACTCCAAGTCGAAAGTAGTCGTTCTGGGCTACATTTAGAGGGCAAGCTTTTGAGTGTGTGTCAAACAGATCGCCTGTACGAGTTGTTTAACTTTTGTGTCTTTTGCAAGGCTAGCCTGTTTCCGCCAATTTGGGGCGAACCATCTAGGCTTGTGGGGCCTTCGCGGCACACACAAATACACCACCTTGTCGAACACCCGGATTCTTTGGCGCACTCAAAGCCGCTAGGAGGCAGTCTGGGCTACATTTAGAGGGCAAGCTTTTGATTGTGTGTCAAACAGAACGCCTGTACGAGTTTTAACTTTTTGGTCTTTTGCAAGGCTAGCATGTTTCTCGCGCATTTTGGGCGAACCGGCGACGCTTGGGCACCTTTGCGGCACATACAAATGCTACCCCTTGTCGAACACCTGGGTTCTTTGGCGCACTCCCAGCCGCTAGTAGGGTCTCAGGGCTACATTTAGAGAGCAAGCTTTTAACTGTGTGCCACGTAGGACGTCTGCACGAGTTGTTTAAACTTTTGGTATTAGGCAGGGCCATAGATTGTAAACAGGCGACGCCTGGGCCAGCCTTCCCGGTCTTTGCGGCGCACACAAATACACCCCCTTTCCAAACACTTGGATTCTATGACACATTTCTAGTCGAAAGTAGTCGTTCTGGGCTACATTTAGAGGGCAAGCTTTTGAATGTGTGTCAAACAGATCGCCTGTACGAGTTGTTTAACTTTTGTGTCTTTTGCAAGGCTAGCCTGTTTCCCGCCAATTTGGGGCGAACCGTCGAGGCTTGTGGGGCCTTTGCGGAACACACAAATACACCCCCTTGGCGAACACCTGGGTTCTTTGGCGCACTCTCAGCCGCTAGAAGGCAGTCTGGGCTACATTTAGAGGACAAGCTTTTGAGTGTGTGTTAAACAGAACGCCTGTACGAGTTGTTTAACTTTTGTGTCTTTTGCAAGGCTAGCATGTTTCTCGCGCGTTTTGGGCGAACCGGCGACGCTTGGGCGCCTTCGCGGCACACACAAATACACCCCCTTGGCGAACACCCGGGTTCTTTGGCGCACTCCCAGCCGCTAGTAGGGTATCTGGGCTACATTTAGAGGGCAAGCTTTTAACTGTGTGTCAAGAAGGACGTCTGCACTAGTTGTTTGAACTTTTGGTATTAGGCAGGTCTATAGATTGTAAACAGGCGACGCCTGGGCCAGCTTTCTTGGTCTTTGCGGTGCACACAAATACACCCCCTTGCCAAACACTTGAGTTCTATGACACACTCCCAGTCGAAAGTAGTCGTTCTGGGCTACATTTAGAGGGCAAGCTTTTGAGTGTGTGTCAAACAGAACGCCTGTACGAGTTGTTTAACTTTTGTGTCTTTTGCAAGGCTAGCCTGTTTCCCGCCAATTTGGGGCGAACCGTCGAGGCTTGCGGGGCCTTCGCGGCACACACAAATACACCCCCTTGGCGAACACCTGGGTTCTTTGGCTCACTCCCAGCCGCTAGTAGGCAGTCTGGGCTACATTTAGAGGGCAAGCTTTTGATTGTGTGTCAAACAGAACGCCTGTACGAGTTGTTTAACTTTTGTGTCTTTTGCAAGGCTAGCCTGTTTCTCCTGCGTTTTGGGCGAACCGGCGACGCTTGGGCGCCTTTGCGGCACACACAAATACACCCCCTTGGCGAACACCTGGGTTCTTTGGCGCACTCCCAGCCGCTAGTAAGTTGTCTGGGCTACAGTTAGAGGGCAAGCTTTTAACTGTGTGTCAAGTAGGACGTCTGCACGAGTTGTTTGAACTTTTGGTATTAGGCAGTGCCATAGATTGTAAACAGGCGACGTCTGGGCCGGCCTTCCCGGTCTTTGCGGCGCACACAAATACACACCCATGCCAAACACTTGGGTTCTATGACACACCCCCAGTCGAAATGAGTCGTACTGGGCTACATTTAGAGGGCAAGCTTTTGAGTGTGTGTCAAACAGATCGCCTGTACGAGTTGTCTAACTTTTGTGTCTTTTGCTAGGCTAGCCTGTTTCCCGCCAATTTGGGGCGAACAGTCGAGGCTTGTGGGGCCTTTGCGGCACACACAAATACACCCCCTTGGCGAACACCTGTGTTCCTTGGCGCACTCCCAGCCGCTGGTAGGCAGTCTGGGCTACATTTAGAGGGCAAGCTTTTGAGTGTGTGTCAAACAGAATGCCTGTAAGAGTTGTTTAAATTTTGTGTCTTTTGCAAGGCTAGCCTGTTTCTCGCGCATTTTGGGCGAACCAGTGACGCTTGGGCGCCTTTGCGGCACACACAAATACACCCCATTGGCGAACACCCGGGTTCTTTGGCGCACTCCCAGCCTCTAGTAGGGTGTCTGGGCTACATTTAGAGGGCAAGCTTTTAACTGTGTGTCAAGTAGGACGTCTGCACGAGTTGTTTGATCTTTTGGTATTAGGCAGGGTCATAGATTGTAAACAGGCGACGCCTGGGCCAGCCTTCCCGGTCTTCGCGGCACACACTAATACACCCCCTTGGCGAACACCTGGGTTCTTTGGCACACTCCCAGCCGCTAGTAGGCAGTCTGGGCTACATTTACAGGGCAAGCTTTTGATTGTGTGTCAAACAGAACGCCTGTACGAGTTGTTTAACTTCTGTGTCTTTTGCATAGCTAGCATGTTTCTCGCGCGTTTTGGGCGAACCGGCGACGCTTGGGCGCCTTTGCGGCACACACAAATACACCCCTTGGCGAACACCTGGGTTCTTTGGCGCACTCCCAGCCGCGAGTAAGGTGTCATGGCTACATTTAGTGGGCAAGCTTTTTACTGTGTGTCAAATAGGACGTCTGCACGAGTTGTTTGAACTGTTGGTATTAGGCAGTGCCATAGATTGTAAACAGGCGACGCCTGGGCCAGCCTTCCCGGTCTTTGCAGCGCACACAAATACACCCCCTTGCCAAACACTTGGGTTCTATGACACACTCCCAGTCGAAAGTAGTCGTTCTGGGCTACATTTAGAGGGCAAGCTTTTGAATGTGTGTCAAACAGATCGCCTGTACGAGTTGTTTAACTTTTGTGTCTTTTGCAAGGCTAGCCTGTTTCCCGCCAATTTGGGGCGAACCGTCGAAGCTTGTGGGGCCTTCGCGGCACACACAAATACAAAACCTTGGCGAAAAACTGGGTTCTTTGGCGCACTCCCAGCAGCTAGTAGGCAGTCTGGGCTACATTTAGAGGGCAAGCGTTTGAGTGTGTGTCAAACAGAACGCCTGTACGAGTTGTTTAACTTTTGTGTCTTTTGCAAGGCTAGCATGTTTCTCGCGCCTTTTGGGCGAACCGGCGACGCTTGGGCGCCTTTGCGGCACACACAAATACACCCCCTTGGCGAACACCTGGATTCTTTGGCGCACTCCCAGCCGCTAGTAGCGTCTCTGGGCTACATTTAGAGGGCTAGCTTTTAATTATGTGTCAAGTAGGACGTCTGCACGAGTTGTTTGAACTTTTGGTATTAGGCAGGGCCATAGATTGTAAACAGGCGACGCCTGGGCCAGCCTTCCCGGTCTTTGCGGCGCACACAAATACACCACCTTGCCAAACACTTGGGTTCTATGACACTCTCCCTGTCGAAAGTAATCGTTCTGGGCTACATTAAGCGAGCAAGCTTTTGAGTGTGTGTCAAACAGATCGCCTGTACGAGTTGTTTAACTTTTGTGTCTTTTGCAAGGCTAGCCTGTTTCCCGCCAATTTGAGGTGAACCGTCGAAGCTTGTGGGGCCTTCGCGGCACACACAAATACACCCCCTTGGCGAACACCTGGTTTCTTTGGCCACTCCCAGTCGATAGTAGGCAGTCTGGGCTACATTTAGAGGGCAAGCTTTTGAGTGTGTGTCAAACAGAACGCCTTTACGAGTTGTTTAACTTTCGTGTCTATTGCAAGGCTAGCCTGTTTTTCTCGCGCGTTTTGGGCGAACCGGCGACGCTTGGGACACACAAATATACCGCCTTGGCGAACACCTAGGTTCTTTGGCGCACTCCCAGCCGCTAGTAGGTTTTTGGGCTACATTTAGAGGGCAAGCTTTTAACTGTGTGTCAAATAGGACGTCTGCACGAGTTGTTTGAACTTTTGGTATAAGGCAGTGCCATAGATTGTAAACAGGCGACGCCTGGGCCAGCCTTCCCGGTCTTTGCAGCGCACACAAAAACACCCCCTTGCCAAACACTTGGGTTCTATGACACACTCCCAGTCGAAAGTAGTCGTTCTGGGCTACATTTAGAGGGCAACCTTTTGACTGTGTGTCAAACAGATCGCCTGTACGAGTTGTTTAACTTTTGTATCTTTTGCAAGGCTAGCCTATTTTCCGCCAATTTGGGGCGAACCGTCGAAGCTTGTGGGGCCTTCGCGGCACACACAAATACAAAACCTTGGCGAACAACTGGGTTCTTTGGCGCACTCCCAGCAGCTAGTAGGCAGTCTGGGCTACATTTAGAGGACAAGCGTTTGAGTGTGTGTCAAACAGAACGCCTGTACGAGTTGTTTAACTTTTGTGTCTTTTGCAAGGCTAGCATGTTTCTCGCGCCTTTTGGGCGAACCGGCGACGCTTGGGCGCCTTTGCGGCACACACAAATACACCCCCTTGGCGAACACCTGGGTTCTTTGGCGCACTCCCAGCCGCTAGTAGCGTGTCTAGGCTACATTTAGATGGCGAGCTTTTAATTGTGTGTCAAGTAGGACGTCTGCACGAGTTGTTTGAACTTTTGGTATTAGGCAGGGCCATAGATTGTAAACAGGCGACGCCTGGGCCAGCCTTCCCGGTCTTTGCGGCGCACACAAATACACCCCCTTGCCAAACACTTGGGTTCTATGACACTCTCCCTGTCGAAAGTAATCGTTCTGAGCTACATTAAGCGAGCAAGCTTTTGAGGCAGTGTCAAACAGATCGCCTGTACGAGTTGTTTAACTTTTGTGTCTTTTGCAAGGCTAGCCTGTTTCCCGCCAATTTGAGGTGAACCGTCGAGGCTTGTGGGGCCTTCGCGGCACACACAAATACACCCCCTTGGCGAACACCTAGGTTCTTTGGCGCACTCCCAGCCGCTAGTAGGTTTTTGGGCTACATTTAGAGGGCAAGCTTTTAACTGTGTGTCAAGTAGGACGTCTGCACGCGTTGTTTGAACTTTTGGTATTTGGCAGGGCCATAGATTGTAAACAGGCGACGCCTGGGCCAGCCTTTCCGGTCTTTGCAGCGCACACAAATACACCCCCTTGCCAAACACTTGGGTTCTATGACACACTCCCAGTCGAAAGGAGTCGTTCTGGGCTACATTTAGAGGGCAAGCTTTTGAGGCAGTGTCAAACAGAACGCCTGTACGAGTTGTTTAACTTTTGTGTCTTTTGCAAGGCTAGCCTGTTTCTCGCGAGTTTTGGGCGAACCGGCGACGCTTGGGCGCCTTTGCGGCACACACAAATACACCCCCTTGGCCAACACCCGGATTCTTTGGCGCAATCCGAGCCGCTAGTAGGGTATCGCTATATTTAGAGGGCAAGCTTTTAACTGTGTGTCAAATAAGACATCTGCACGAGTTGTTTGAACTTTTGGTATTAAATGTAGGCAGGGCCATAGATTGTAAACAGGCGACGCCTGGGCCAGCCTTCCCGGTCTTTGCGGCGCACACAAATACACCCCCTTGCCAAACACTTGGATTCTATGACACACTCCAAGTCGAAAGTAGTTGTTCTGGGCTACATTTAGAGGGCAAGCTTTTGACTGTGTGTCAAACAGATCGCCTGTACGAGTTGTTTAACTTTTGTGTCTTTTGCAAGGCTAGCCTGTTTTCCGCCAATTTGGGGCGAACCGTCGAGGCTTGTGGGGCCTTCGCGGCACACACAAATACACCCCCTTGGCGAACACCTGGGTTCTTTGTCGCACTCCCAGCCGCTAGTAGGCAGTCTGGGCTACATTTAGAGGGCTAGATTTTGAGTGTTTGTCAAACAGAACGCCTGTACGAGTTGTTTAACTGTTGTGTCTTTTGCAAGGCTAGCCTGTTTCTCGCGCGTTTTTGGCGAACCGGCGACGCTTGGGCGACTTTGCGGCACACACAAATACACCCCCTTGGCGAACACCCGGGTTCTTTGGCGCACTCCCAGCCGCTAGTAGGATGTCTGGGCTACATTTAGAGGGCAAGCTTTTAACTGTGTGTCAAGTAGGACGTCTGCACGAGTTGTTTGAACTTTTGGTATTATGCAGGGCTATAGATTGTAAACAGGCGACGCCTGGGCCAGCCTTCCCGGTCTTTGCGGCGCACACAAATACACACCCTTGCCAAACACTTGGATTCTATGACACACTCCCAGTCGAAAGTAGTCGTTCCGGGCTACATTTAGAGGGCAAGCTTTTGAATGTGTGTCAAACAGATCGCCTGTACGAGTTGTTCAACTTTTGTGTCTTTTGCAAGGCTAGCCTGTTTCCCGCCAATTTGGGGCGAACCTTCTAGGCTTGTGGGGCCTTTGCGGCACACACAAATACACCCCCTTGGCGAACACCTGGGTTCTTTGGCGCACTCCCAGCCGCTAGTAGGCAGTCTGGGCTACATTTAGAGGGCAAGCTTTTGTTGCGTAATATAAAAAAGAAATTAATGTATTTACTTCAACGCTTAAATCATTTGATAAGATTGAGTGTGTAAAAATACAATATATATTAATGATTTTAAGTACAAGTTTCAATATACTTTGATAAAGTTTATTTTATTATCAGACAACAGATAATGATTGATTATTTTGTGTTACTGTTAATAAATAATTTTATTACAGTTATTAGATTATATAAAATTATATTTGAAAGAGACAGAATGACAATAAAACATAATGTCGTTAATCAATCACCACAGAGACTGGTGCCGTCGGAGATTCGAATTCATGACCCGATGGTAAATAGTCGGACGCATTATTATCTGAGTTAACGGGACAAGTGCACTGCTATTTAAATGATACTTTAACTTCATGTTGTTGTTTTTTAAATAAAATTATTACGGTTATATAATTATATAAAATATTGTTTGAAACAGACATCTTTATATTAGCGCATGCGTTTTTAATAAAGCCTAAAACGGTATTTGACCATAATTCATTTTCTACAACTTCTTTTAAGTACCTTTGTTATAATATCATAAGATTATCTTGTTACAACAAATTAATATTTTTCGCATACCACTTTAATCTACGAGAGGATCTATTTTTAAAAAAAAAATAAACTTAAAACTGAACGTATTTAAAAAAAAAAAAATTGTTTAAAGAATTATTACCAACACATATAATTAATAAAGTAATTGCATAATTAAGAAAGACACAAATTTGAAAACCGCTATTATTTCCTTTTTTCTCGCGCTATAATCTGTTTATAAAATTTGAATTTATTATATATTGTTTTGAAAATCGATGTTAAATCAAATAGCTAGTTTTAAAAAACTGAACAACAGACTTGTGTTGAAATATTATTACTCAATTACATTCTAGCAGTTTATATTATTACCCCCAATAAAATTAAAAGTTTTGCCTCCGTGGCAGGGGTAGGGGGTAATTAAGGTAATAAATAAACTCTGGCTTTTGACTTGAAACACTGACAGGCAGGAGGAGCTCTGTTTTTTTTGTACAAGGATTATTAGATTTGCATATTATTTCACTGATCAAAGAAAAAAAGTTAAAATTAAAATTGCTGTAATATTTATAAATATTTGAAACTGGTAATCTTAACTAGCTTGTATTAAAAGTTAATTACACGATATCTATGCAATGACTATAAAACGAACATAAACATGCACAGAATAAAACATGTTTGCACTTAAAATATTTATTTAGGATTAACAAACTTTAGGAAGTAATCTCAGTACCATTTATTTCTTTAAATAATTAAATAATTTTATTTTCGTACTGCAAAATACCATTCATTTCATAGGTACTATCTTTATTTTTGTCTTATCTATATACACATCATATAACACAACATATACATGTACGTTTAAACTTGTACACAACCATTCTAAAAAAAATATAAGAGACATTTTAAAACATAAATTATGCGTGTATGATGTCATCGGGTCAAAGTGTTATCATAACAATACACGTATGGTGTCATCGGGTCAAAGTCTTATTATAACAATACATGCATGATGTCATCAGGGCACAGTGTTTTAGTAATATAACAGAAATTTATCAGTCCTAATAATAATGCACTGTCTGATATATCACAATATCCAAATCTAGTGACCAGGGCCGAGTTGTGTAAAGCTCCGTTAGCTAAACATAGCGTTAAGTGAAATCTTGTTTGTTGGATATCTTTAAAACTCAAAGTTTCCAAATCGAATTCAATGGGTTATAGAAGAAGAATGATTGCCAGTGAGGGTTACCATGAATATATTAGATCTTGAAACACTATCATTTAGAAAATTTCATGACCTGGCGATAAGCTAACAGTGCTTTGGACAACTGGGCACAGGGCTGTTTTCAGTACTGTCTGGTACCCTTGATTTATTGTGTAATTCATGCTTATTTGAAGTGAATCAAATGTCTAGGAAAATAAATTTGATAATGTAGCAATGCTCAATATCTGCACACAGCCTTGATTTATGATATTTAACAAGGCCTTTAACCTTACAAATATAGCTTCATACCTCATAGAAATGTATCCAGCTTTGATGTTATCTGATCCATCATTAACAAATGATCCATTAAACAGTGTCAAACAGATGTTTTGTGTTTGTTGTCATTGACTTACCACTTATACCTCCTTGCCAGTTATACCTCCTTGCCAGTTGTACCTTCTTACCAGTTATACTTCCTTACCAGTTATACTTCTTTACCAGTTATACTTCCTTGCCAGTTATACCATCTTACCTGTTATACCTCCTTACCAGTTATACTTCCTTACCAGTTATACCTCCTTGCCAGTTATACCATCTTACCACTTATATCTCCTTACCAGTTATACCTCCTTAACAGTTTTACCATCTTACCGGTTATACCATCTTACCACTTATATCTCCTTACCAGTTATATCTCCTTAACAGTTATACCTCTTTACCGGTTATACCTCTTCACAAGTTATACCATCTTACCGCTTATATCTCCTTACCAGTTGTATCATCTTACCATTTATACCTCCTTACCAGTAATACCATCTTAAGATTAAAGATATAAGTATATTTAAATTAACCTTTTGTCATGTTTGGTTTTCATCAGCTGTTGTCCCCTGGCTGCCTCAATAATGTCGTAGGGTTTTATCACATATTTTAGTATCAAGATTGAACATCTAACATTGAATGTCTCTTCATCTGCACATTCACATTATTGAACAAAAGTTCCAATAATTTGCGGCATATACAAATGCCAAATGCACTGAACAGGCCTAGAAACAAACTTCGTTGTATGTGCCTGAACAACGGGATAGAATTTTTCAAATGGGCAGATGAACATAAAGTTAATTGGGTAAAGGTTAAGGTGTTGAAAGTACAGATAAACCATCCAGAACAAATCTTTGTCAAATATGCATTTGGTGATAGCCATTTCAGATATATAAGAGTTGACAGGAGAAATCGATAAGATCCCAATAAAGTATAAGGATAAAATCTCCATTTCTATGGCGAAGAAAAGTGACCTGTTGAATTTGTGCGAAGGTTTTGTCACACCAGTGACGTAATGGCCATATTATTAAAGTTTAACAACAAACAAAAATATCAGAGACAGGTTACCATTCCCAGACATTCTTGAAGCCTTTGATTCAAATATGAATAAAAAAATGTAAATTCGTAAAGAATGACACTGACAAGAGCAAGATTATGTAAAAACAATGTACATTAATAAATAGTGAGCACATATAAAAATAGTAGTTATATAAATAAAAAGCAAACTATTTATTGTTGATTTAGAACAATTAACTAAATCATGTCCTGTTGTTGACACCTTTTGGCGTAAACCGTTACGTCTCGTAGCATCTAGAAAGTGGACAGCCAAAAGCTGCTATCAACAATAGTCTTGCCAAATATGGTCTTATATTTCAACATTCAAAGTTTATATTTTGTTTGCACACTTAATTACAAGAAGTATGCCAAACTTTATTCAGTTCTAAATAAATACTAAATGTTGATTTTTAAACTTGAGCGTTAGTCTTTAATCCTGATTTTCTCTAAAATATAAAAACTTGTCTGCCTTTACATGGTTTGACTCTCAGTCTTCATTTATATGGTTTGTCTCTCAGTCAACCTTTACATAGTTTGGCTCTTTTTTACCTTTTCATGGTTTTGCTCGCAGTCTACCTGTACGTTATTTGGCTTTAAGTCTACATCTACAGTCTACTGTTTTAAGTTCTCAGTCTATATAAATGGTTTGACTCTTAATCTCCATTTACATGAGTTGGCTCTCAGTATACTTCTACATTGATTGGCTTTCAGTCTACATATACATGGTTTGATCCTTAGCCTACATGATTTACCTATCAGTCTACCTGCACATGGTTTACCTCTCAGTCTACCGCTACATGGTTTGATTCTCAGTATACCTTTACACGGTTTGGCTCTCAATATACTTCTACATGGTTTGGCTCTCAATATACATCTACATGGTTTGGCTCTCAGTATACCTCTACATGATTAGGTTTTTAGTCAACCTCTTCATGGTTTTGCTCTCAGTCTACCTCTACATGGTTTCGCTCTCAGTCTATCTGCACATGGTTTACCTCTCAGTCTACCGCTACATGGCTGGCTCTCAGTCTACCTGCATATGGAATAGCTCTCAGTTTACCTGTACAAGGATTGGCTCTCAGTATCCCTCTGCATGGTTTGGCTCTCAGTCTACTTCTACATGGTTTGGCTCTCAGTATACCTCTACATGGTTTGGCTCTCAGTCTACTTCTAAATGGTTTGACTCTCAGTCTACTTCTACATGGTTTGGCTCTCAGTCTACTTCTACATGGTTTGACTCAGTCTACCTCTACATGGTTTAGCTCTCAGTATACCTCTACATGGTTTGGCTTTCAATCTACTTCTATAGGGTTTGACTCACAGTCTTCTTCTACAAGGTTTGGCTCTCAGTATACCTTTACATGGTTTGGCTCTCAGTATAGCTCTACATGGATTGACTCTCAGTCTACTTCTACATGGTTTAACCCTCAGTCTACTTCTACATGGTTTGGCTCTCAGTATACCTCTACATGGTTTGGCTCTCAGTATACTACTACATGGTTTGACTCTCAGTCTACTTCTACATGGATTGGCTTTCAGTTTGACTCAGTCTAACTCTACATGGTTTAGCTCTCAGTCTACCTCTACATGGTTTGGCTCTCAGTATACCTCTACATGGTTTGGATCTCAGTCTACTTCTATAGGGTTTGACGCTCAGTCTACTTCTACATGGTTTGGCTCTCAGTATACCTCTACATGGTTTGGCTCTTAGTATAGCTCTACATGGTTTGAATCTCAGTCTACTTCTACATGGTTTGACCCTCAGTCTACTTCTACATGGTTTAGCTCTTAGTCTATTTCACCATTGTTTGACTATCAGTATACGTATACATGGTTTGGCTCTCAGTATACCTCTACATGGTTTGGCTCTCATTATTCCTATACATATTTTGGCTCTCAGTTTACATCTACATGGTTTGATCTAGGTTTACTTCTACATTGTTTGTCTCTCATTCTACTTCTACATAGTTTGACTCTCAGTATACCTCTACATGGTTTGACTCTCAGTCTTCTTCTACATGGATAGACTCTCAGTCAACTTCTTCATCGTTTGGCTCTCAGTCTTATTCTACATGGTTTGACTCTCAGTATACCTCTACATGGTCTGGCTCTCAGTATACCTCTACATGGTTAAGCTCTCAGTATACTTCTACATGGTTGGCTCTCAGTCTACCTGCATATGGTTTGGCTCGCAGTATATCTCTACATGGTTTTACTCTTAGTCTACCTGCATATGGTTTAGCTTTCAGTATACCTCTTCATGATTGACTCTCAGTCTACCTGCATATGGTTTAGCTCTCAGTCTACGTCTACATGGTTTGACTCTCAGTATACCTCTTCATGGTTTGGCTCTCAGTATACCTCTAAATGGTTTAGCTCTCAGTATACATATACATAGTTTGGATCTCAGTATACCTCTACGTGGTTTGGTTCTCAGTCTACCTGCATATGGTTTAGCGCTCAGTATACCTCTTCATGGTTAAGCTCTCAGTAAACCTTTATATGGTTGGCTCTCAGTTTACTTCTACATGGTTTGGCTCTCAGTATACCTCTACATAGTTGGCTCTATATCTACTTCTGTGTGGTTTGGCTCTCAGTATACCTCTTCATGGTTGACTCTCAGTCTACTTCTACATGGTTTGGCTCTCAGTATACCTCTACATGGCTTAGCTCTCAGTATAGTTATACATGGTTTGGCTCTTAGTTTATTTCTACATGGTTTTGCTCTCAATATACCTCTACATGGTTTAGCTCCCATTATACCTCTACATGGTTTTGCTCTCAGTATACCTCTACATGGTCTGACTCTCATAATACATCTACATGGTTTGGCTCTCAGTCTATCTGCATATGGTTTGGTTCACAGTATACCTCTACATGGTTTAGCTTTCAGTATACCTCTACATGGTTGGCTCTCAGTATTTTCTACATGATCTGGCTTTCAGTATACCTTTACATTGTTGACTCTCAGTATACCTCGACATAGTTTGGCACTCAGTATACCTCTACATGGTTTGGCTCTCAGTATACGTCTAAATGGTTTGTCTCTCAGTATCCCTCTACATGGTTTGGCTCTCAGTCTATATGTACATGGTTTGGCTCTCATTCTATATGTCCATTATTTTGCTGTCAGTCTATATGTACATGGTTTGGCTTTCAGTGTATATGTCCATTGTTTGGCGGTCAGTCAATAATCTTCCTTTTTATGGTTTGGCTCTCAGTCTATATAAACATGTACATGGTTTGGCTTTCAGTCTTCCTTACATGGTTTGGATTCCATTCTATATGTATATGGTTTGGCTGTCATTCTATATCTACATTGTTTGGCTGTCAATCTTCCTGTACAAGGTTTGTCTCTCAGTCTATATGTATATTATTTGACTCTCAGTCTATATGTTCATTGTTTGGCTCTCATTCTATATGTTCATGGTTTGGCAATCAGTCTATATGTACATGGTTTGGCCCTCATTCGATATGTACATGACTTGGCTTTCAGTCTTCATGTACATGGTTTGGCTCTCGGTATATCTGTACATAGTTCGGCCATCAGTCTATATGTACATTGTTTGGCTCTCAATCTATATGTACATAGTTTGACTCTTAATCATTATGTACATTGTTTGACTCTCATTCTTCAGGTACATTGTATGGCTATCAGTGTATATGTTCATTGTTTGGCTGTCAGCCTATATGTTCATGGTTTGGCTCTCAGTGTATATGTACATGGTTTGACACTTAGTCATTATGTACATGGCTTGGCTCTCAGTTTTCATGTACATGGTTTGGCTCTCAGTCAATATGTTAATTGTTTGACTCTCATTCTATATGTACATGGTTTGGCCATCAGTCTTTATATACATGGTTTGGCTTTCAGTCTATGTGTACATTATTTGGCTCTTATTCTATATTTACTTGGTTTGGCTCTCAGTCTATATGTACATGGTTTAGCTCTCAGTTTTTCTGTACATGGATTTGCGCTCAATCTATATGTACATGGTTTGGCTCTCAGTCTATATGTACATGGCTTGGCTCTCAGTCTTTATGTACAAGGTTTGGCTCTCAGTCTATATGTACATGGTATGACTTTCAATCTTCATGTGCATGGTTTTGCTCTCAGTCTATATGAACATGTTTTGGCTCTCAGGCTATATGTACATGGCTTGGCTCTCAGTCTTTATGTACATGGTTTGGCTCTCAGTCTATATGTACATGGTATGACTTTCAATCTTCATGTGCATGGTTTTGCTCTCAATCTATATGAACATGATTTGGCTCTCAGTGCATATGTCCATTGTTTGGCTGTCAGTCTATATGTACATGGTTTGGCTTCCAGTCTATGTGTACATAATTTTTTTGCTCTCATTCTATATATTCATGTTTTGGCTATCAGGTTATATGTACATGGGTTGGCTATCAATCTTCATGTACATGGTTTGGCTTTCAGTCTTCATGAACATGATTTGGCTCTCAGTCTATATGTACTTTTTTGGCGCCCATTGTATATGTACATGGTTTGGCCATCAGTCTTCATGTATATGGTTTGGCTCTTAGTCTATATATACTTTGTCTGGGTCTCATTCTTTATAAACATGGTTTGGCCATCAGTCTATATGTACATCGTTTTGCTCTCAATCTTCATTTACATCTTTTTACTCTCAGTCTATATGAACATGGTTTGGCTCTCAGTGTATATGTTAATTGCTTGGCTGTCATTCTATATGTACATTGTTTGGCTTTCAGTCTATGTGTACATTATTAGGCCATCATTCTATATGTATATGGTTTTGCTCTCAGTCTATATGAACATAGTTCTAGTCTCAGTCTATATATACATAGTTTGGCTCTCAATCTTCCTTTTTATGGTTTGGCTCTTAGTTTATATTAAGTACATAGTTTGACTTTCAAATTTCCTGTACATGATTTGGATCCCATTCTATATGTTTATGGTTTGGGTATCATTCTATATGTACACGGTTTGGCTCTCAATCTTCCTGTACACGGTTTGGCTCTCAGTCTATATGTATATGGTTTGACTCTCAGTCTATATGTTCATTGTTTGGCTCTCATTCTATATGTACATGGTTTGGCTATCACTCTATATATACATGGTTTGGCCCTCATTTTATATGTACACGGCTTGGCTGTCAGTCTTCATGAACATGGTTTGGCTCTCAGTTTATATATATAATGGTTTGGCCATCAGTTTATATGTACATTGTTTGACTTTCAATCTTCATGCACATTGTTTGGCAATCAGTGTATGTGTACTTTGTTGGTTATTAGTGTATATGTACAATGCTTGGCTCTCAGTTTATATGTACATGGTTTGGCACTCAGTCTATATGTACATGGTTTGGTTCTCAGTCTATATATACATAGTTTGGCTCCCAGTCTTTATGTTCATTGTTTAGCCCTCGGTCTGTTTGCACATGGTATGTCGCTCAGTCTGTATGTACTTGGTTTGGCGCTCAGTCTGTTTGAACTTGGTTTGGCTCTCAGTCTATATTAACATGATTTGACTCTCAATCTTCATGTACATTGTTTGGCTCTCAGTGTATATGTACATGGCTTGGGTCTCAGTCTATATGTACATGGTTTGGCCATCAGTCTATATGTACATGGTTTGGCTCTCAATCTTCATGAAAAATATCTTGGTCTCAGTCATCCTGTACATGGTTTGGCTCTCAGTCTTTATGTTTATAGTTTGACTCTCAGTCTTTTTGTACATGGTTTGGCACTCAGTCTATATGTACATGGCTTGTTTCTCTGTCTTCCTGTACATTGGTTGACTTGCTGTCAATATATACATGCTTTGGCTCTCATTTTATATGAACATGATTTTGCTCTCAGTCTATATGTACATGGTTTGGCTCTTTGTCTATATGTACATGGTTTGGCTCTCAATATTCCTTTACATGGTTTGGCTCTCATTATTTATGTACATGGATTGGCTCTCAGTCCTCCTGTACATGGTTTGGGTCTCATTCTATATATATATGGTTTGATTGTCAGTCTATATCTACATGGTTTGACTCTCAATCTTCCTGTACAAGGTTTGTCTCTCAGTCTATATGTAAATGGTTTTGCTCTCAGTCTATATGTTCATTGTTTGGCTCTCATTCTATATGTTCATGGTTTGGCCATCAGTCTTTTTGTACATGGTTTGACTCTCAATCATCATGTACAAGGTTTGGCTCTCAGTGTATATATACATGGTTTGATTCTCAGTGTATATGTTCATGATTTGGCTCTCAGTCTATATGTACATAGTTTGGCTCTGAGTGTTTATGTACATCGATTGGCGCTCAGTCTTATGTTCATGACTTGACTCTCAATCTTCATGTACATTGTTTGGCCATCAGTTTATATATATATATTGTTTGTCTAACATTCTATATGTACATGGTTTGGCCATCAGTTTATATGTACATGGTTTGGCTCTCAATCTTCATGACATATATCGGGGTCTCAGTCTTCCTGTACATGGTTTGGCTCTCAGTCTTTAGGTATATAGTTTGACTCTTAGTCTATTTGTACATGATTTGGCACTCAGTCTACATGTACATGGCTTGGCTCTCAGTCTTCCTGTACATTGGTTGACTCGCTGTCTATATGTACATGCTTTGGCTCTCATTCTATATGAACATTATTTGGCTCTCAGTCTATATGTACATGGTTTTGCTCTCAGTCTATATGTACATGGTTTGGCTCTCAGTCTATATGTACATGGTTTGGCTCTCAATTTTCCTTTACATTGTTTGGCTCTCAGTATTTATGTACATGGTTTGGCTCTCAATCCTCCTGTACATGGTTTGGGTCTCATTCTATATGTATATGGTTTAGCTGTAAGTCAATATCTACATGGTTTGATCGTCAATATTTATGTACATGGTTTTGCTCTCATTCTGTATGTACATAGTTTGGCTCTCAGTGTATATGTACATGGTTTGGCGTTCAGTCTTTATAAAAAACTGGTTATGCCATATTCAACATGTAATGTGGCAGAAATGGAATTAAACCCCATACAGAAATAAATAGGTGAAACTGGGAGGGCTCGATTATAAAATTAGGAATATTAAAGTCGTGAGCTTAATATCGATTTTAACACTAAAATGAATAAAGGATTATATAACATGACTGAAATTTTACAAGAACAAGTTCCCATTTTACATTGAGCATTTTGAATCGCCTTTTTACAAATGTCATAGAAACGTAGTCAGTTAAATATCTATTCGCATGAGCCAATAGTGTATAGATACAATAAACACACATTTTGTGTTTATTGTATCTGGTTTTAAACCTTTTGCAGTATTACTATAATTTAATTAACAGTGGGTCAGCACATGTTATCAACTAATACTAAATATATATACTCTTAGTAAGTCACATCTTCCCCACATATTCAGGTGGGAGATTAAGGACCCAAGAACAAAGTTAATGGTCAGTCATCAGTGACTTTAGCAGGTTTCAAACTCACAATCCCTGAATTGACAGCCAAATGTGGTACCAATTGAGCTAGCGAGCTTGCCGGATACAAATTTGAAAAAAATATTAATATTGGTTTTATTATAGTTAAAAATTGCATATTAATTCAATTTCCAGCATGCTTCATATCTATTTAGAATATGTCAAAACGGCATAATAATTATTTGTCTTTTCATATCAATAAAAAACTGGTAAAATTGTAATATTTAGTATAAATTGTGACTATTTGGATCATGTCGGGTGCAGAATATCTTTATTTACCTTTAAGAAACAAGAACTCAATTATGCTATTATCGCCAATATTTGAACTAGACCTGCAGACTGCTGCGTACACAAATATTAAGTAGTTATATCTGTAAACGTACTGAAACTTCTGGGCATTGTTGGTTAAATCCAAGGAAACACTCCTTTTTCAACTTAGATTTATACTGCTAATCATGATATACTACATAGCATAGTGGTTTTATCAGCAGATTGTCACTCCGTCGATCATAGTTCGAATCCCGTAACAAGTCTTATATTTTTTATTTGTTCATTTCCATGGTAACACAATTTTTCTCT
This sequence comes from Panopea generosa, assembly GCA_029582155.1. Classification (NCBI taxonomy): domain Eukaryota; kingdom Metazoa; phylum Mollusca; class Bivalvia; order Adapedonta; family Hiatellidae; genus Panopea; species Panopea generosa. The sequence goes on along the minus strand of CM055899.1, from coordinate 50,568,989 downwards.
ATGGTGTTCCAAAAGTAATTTCTATTATAAAAAAACCTTCAGTTAACAAAATATACAAGAAAATATCGGTGGAACCAATGGATGCTCCCTAAAGTAAGTATTTGACTCTGTACTATATGATAGTGATATTGAGCGGGGAAAGTAACTGTGAGGGTTCAAAAGAGAAGTCAACACATTATTTCTTATTTCGTGATATAATACATTTTACAACATACTTTGAAGTAGGTTATTTTGATGCATCCTAGCAAGTTTCATAAAATTCGAACATTAGGTTGTAGAGAAAAAGCGCGGACAAGAATTTATATACAGACAGAATCAAAGGGCCATAACTCCGTGAAAATCATCGAAGCGGAACACAAAGGCAATATGCGCATCTGCACTTGGTAATGATGTATCCTAGCAAGTTTAATAAAATTCCAACCTGAGGTTGTAGAGAAATAGCTACTACAAGAATCTGGTCAATAAATGGGCCATAACCCCATGAAAAATCATCGAACTGGAACAGAAAGACAATAAGCGCATCTGAACTTGGTAATGATGCATACTCGCAAGTAAAATTCCAACAAGGTTGTAGAGAAATAGCCCAGACAAGAACTTGGGGACGGACACACGCACGCACAGATGAAGCGGCGACTTTATGCTTTCCCCCTTTGGGGAGCACAAAAATAAATATTTGTCCATAATTATGCGTATAATTATATCTTTGCACATATCTATAGCGGCCGTCTAATACTGAAAAATGACAAAATCAGTCAAATATAATAAATACTGATCATGGTAAAACATGACAAATTCATGTTTAAGAAAAGTATCAGCTGTTATCAATGCATCCACTTCTTATTCAAATTTTATTTTGTCAGGATTTGAACCCGAGTCTTCTAACAAAAGATTAAATGTGTTTGCAAGTTAGACCACAAAAGTCTAAAATTTGAACAAAGAAAATTGACTTTTTAATATTTACACCATTTTACCAAGCCAGGTCAGCTACAACAAAATTAAAACAACCATCATTACAGTTTTAATGTAACTAGTTACTAAACCTTTCACAGCCACCTATAACATTTCTGAGATAAATGGTTACCAATGCCAGCTTTTTATAATCTGCTATTACTACAACCAACACAAACATTTCTCAGATAACTGGTTGCCCACCCATGCATTTTTTTCTCACCAGTTATTACTACAACCAACATATCTACTACAAACATTTCTGAGATAACTGGTTTACCAGGCCAGTTTATTATCATCATCTATTACTAGAACCGCCATATCCACCACAAACATTTCTGAGACAACTGGTTTGTCAGGCTAGTATTTTATCATCAGCTATTACTAGAACCACCATATTCAACACAAACATATCTGAGATAACTGGTTTGCCAGGCCAGTTTATTATAACCAACAGCTATTACATTCAACATATCCAACATAAACATTTCTCAGTTAACTGGTTTGCCAGGCCAATTTATTATCAGATATTGCTACAACCAAAACATTCACCACAAAACATTTCTGAGATTTCAAATTTTCCAGGCCAGTTTGTAATTATCAACTATTACTACAACCAACATATTCACTACAAACATTTCTGAGATAACTGGTTTGCCAGGCCAGTTTTTTATCATCAGCTATTAGTATAACCTATATACCAAACAAAAACATTATTGAGATAACTGGTTTGCCAGGCAAGTTTTTAATCATCAGCTATTACTAATCTATTACAACAACCACCAAATCCACCACAAACATTTCTGAGATAACTGGTTTGCCAGGCTAGTTCTTTATCAGCTATTCCTACAACCAACATATCCACCAAACATTTCTGAGATGGTTTGCCAGGCCAGTGTTTTATCATCAGCTGTTACTAGAACCACCAATTCCAGCACACATATTTCTGAGATAACTGATGTGCAGGCTATTATTTATCATCAGCTATTACTAGAACCGCCAAATCCACCACAAACATTTCTGAGAAAACTGGTTTGCCAGGTAAGTTTTTTATCATCAGCTATTACTACAACCTATATACCAAACACAAACATTATTGAGATAACTGGTTTGCCAGGCCCGTTTTTTTATCATCAGCTATTACTAATTTAATACAATAACCACCAAATCCACCGCAAACATTTTATGCATCAACCATTCATTTAAATTTCATTTTTCGGGTTTGTATGAGGGATCGTGCACATGTACCTAAATATTTGCTCTGTATTATTTATCTCTCAGCATATTGCAGAGACAGTGTCAACAATCCAAGTTTTTTCGATCAAGTTCACTTGGGCTAGTGAAACTAGACTGAGGTTCTGTCGGACCTACAGCCGTCAACACATTCCAGCTATTGATTTTACACAAAGCAAATTGAATCTTGGAACATATACGAGTCTCCATTTTATGCATCAACCTTTCTTTAAAATTTCATCTTTCGGGTTTGTATGTGGGGCCATGCATATGTACCAAAATATTCGCTCTATATTATTTGTCTCTCAGCATATTACAGAGACAGTGTTAACAATCGAAGCTTTTTCGATCAAATTCACATGGGCTTGTGAAACTTATCTAAGGTTCTGTCAGACCTACAGCCGTCAACACATTCCAGCTTTTGATTTTACACGAAGCAAATTGAATCTTAGAACATAAACAAGTCTCCATTTTATGCATCAACCTATCTATAAAAATTTCATCTTTCGGGTTTGTATGAGGGATCGTGCACATGTACCAAAATATTTGCTCTGTATAATTTGTCTTAGCATATTGCAGAGACAGTGTCAACAATTGAATTTTTACGATCAAATTCACTTGGGCTAGTGAAATTAGACTGAGGTTCTGTCGAACCTATAGCCATCAACACTTTTCATCTATTGATTTTACACAAAGAAAATTGTTTCTTCGAATATATACACTTCTCTATTTTATGCATCAATCTTTTTTTAAAATTTCATCATTTCATTTTCGGGTTTGTATGAAGGATGTTGCACATGTACCTAAATATTTACTCTGTATTATTTATCTCTCAGCATATTGCAGAGACAGTGTCAACAATCCAAGTTTTTTCGATCAAGTTCACTTGGGCTAGTGAAACTAGACTGAGGTTCTGTCGGACCTACAGCCGTCAACACATTCCAGCTATTGATTTTACACAAAGCAAATTGAATCTTGGAACATATACGAGTCTCCATTTTATGCATCAACCTTTCTTTAAAATTTCATCTTTCGGGTTTGTATGTGGGGCCATGCATATGTACCAAAATATTTACTCTGTATAATTTGTCTTAGGATATTGCAGAGACAGTGTCAACAATTGAAGTTTTTACGATCAAATACACTTGGGCTAGTGAAACTAGACTGAGGTTTTGCCGAACCTATAGCCATCAACACTTTTCATCTATTGATTTTACACTAAGAAAATTGTTTCTTCGAATATATACACTTCTCTATTTTATGCATCAATCTTTTTTTAAAAATTTCATCATTTCATTTTCGGGTTTGTATGAGGGATCTTGCACATGTACCTAAATATTCGCTCTATATTATTTGTCTCTCAGCATATTACAGAGACAGTGTTAAAAATCGAAGCTTTTTCGATCAAGTTCACTTGAGCTTGTGAAACTAATCTAAGGTTCTGTCAGACCTACAGCCGTCAACACATTCCAGCCTTTGTTTTAACACGAAGCAAATTGAATCTTAGAACATATACAAGTCTCCATTTTATGCATCAACCTTTCTATAAAAAAATCATCTTTCGGGTTTGTATGAGGGATCGTGAATATGTACCAAAATATTTACTCTGTATAATTTGTCTTAGGATATTGCAGAGACAGTGTCAACAATTGAAGTTTTTACGATCAAATTCACTTGGGCTAGTGAAATTAGACTGAGGTTCTGCCGAACCTATAGCCATCAACACTTTTCATCTATTGATTTTACACAAAGAAAATTGTTTCTTCGAATATATACACTTCTCTATTTTATGCATCAATCTTTTTTTTAAAAATTTCATCATTTTATTTTCGGGTTTGTATGAGGGATCTTGCACATGTACCTAAATATTTGCTCTGTATTATTTGTCTCTCAGCATATTGCAGAGACAGTGTCAACAATCGAAGTTTTTTCGATCAAGTTCACTTGGGCTAGTGAAACTAGACTGAGGTTTTGTCGGACCTACAGCCGTCAACACATTCCAGCTATTGATTTTACACAAAGCAAATTGAATCTTGGACGATATACGAGTCTTCATTTTATGCACCAGTCTTTCTTCAAATTTCATATTTTGGGTTTGTACGAGGAATCATGCACATGTTCCAAAATAGTTGCTCTGTATTATTAGTGTCTTAGCATACTGCAGAGACAGTGTCAACAATCGGAGTGTTTTCGATCAAGTTCACATGGGCTTGTGAAACTAGACTAAGGTTCTGTTGGACCTAAAGCCGTCAACACATTTCAGTTATTGATTTCACAAAGCAAATTGAA